>VFFE01007207.1:82986-114319 GCA_008921705.1 Burhinus oedicnemus
CCCCTCGCCCCGCTGCACTCACCCGGCGGGGGAGACGGAACGCCGAGGGAAACGAAGTGGTTCGGCTCCGCTCGGGTCGGTTCGCCTCCCCTCGGCCCCGCTCGGAGGCTCCGTTCGGCTTCGCTCGGCCCGGTTCGGCTCCACTCGACCCCGCTCGGTTCGGCCCGGCCGCTCCCGCCCCGAGGGAGGGCAGTACTGCCCGCCCGCCCGCCGGCCCGGCCCGGCTCGGCACGGCCCGGCCCGCTCCGCTCCGCAGCACGCCGGGAGCTGTAGTCCGGAGCGGGGCAGGGCTGCCCGCGCCTGCCGGGACTTGTAGTCCTCCGCCTCGGCCACAGCAGAAGTTTGGGTTAGGTGATTTCCTCCCAAAAAAAGGGGGTTTCCCACCCCCGGAGCGGGCCGGGAGGCGGGGTGCCGGGGCGGCAGGGTGAAGACAGGGCTGTGCCCGGGTCGTGCAGCCCCTTGCACCGGGGTCATACACCACCTTGCACGGGGGTTGTGCAGCAACTTGCATCAGGATCGTGCAGCCCCTTGCACCGGGGTCGTGTGGCTTCTTGCACTGAGGTCATGCAGCTCCTTGCACCAGGACTGTGTGGCTTCTTGCGTGGGGGTCGTGTGGCTTCTTGCACCAGGACCGTGCAGCCCCTTGTGCCGGGGTCATGCAGCCCCTTGCACCAGGGTTGTGTGGCTTCTTGCACCAGGGTTGTGCAGCTCCTTGCACCAGCATCGTGCGGCTTTTTGCACCAGGGCTTTACCCCTCCTTGCACTGGTACCAGAGGCTTGCTGCGCCTGTGGAGGGTTGGCAGTGACCTGGAGATGGGCAGGGTGCTGGGGAGCAGTCGCAGCGTGTGCCTGCTCGAGGCACCGGGGTGTTCTGCCTCCCCCAGACGGGACCCTCAGGGTCTGGCTGCTGCCGGGGGAACCTGTGCGGGGAGTGCTGAGATTTTAGTGCGAGCTGAGCTCTGCTGGGACTGGGGACGGCAGCAGGAGGGAGCGGTGGGGACCCTGCCCAGCCAGAGGCAGCAAGCCCCGCTACACCCCATGTCCCCATGTCACCCTGCCGCTGGGCTGACTGTTGCACCAGGACGGCGTTTCCCTCTCCGTGGCTGGGAGCTCCCCTCTCCACAGGACCCGCCGTGGCAGATTTGGCTGGAAACAGCAGATTTAACAGGTGGTCACATGCCCCAGCGGGGTGACTGTCATCTGACTGGGAGATGGGTGTCAGACAACGGGTGATGGGCCCTTTAGCGCTGCATCTCCCGTGCATCGCCCCGTGCTAGACTTCGAGGACCAGCCTCTTGGGTCCGGTCCGGGCCCCCGGTGCTGGACCGATCTGTCTGACAGTGCATCCAGCAGCTCCACCTGGAGGGGAATGCAGACACCCCAAGCTTTGGGCACATCCATGTCCCAGGCACACCACCCCCTTCCTTCTCATCATCTGTCCTTCAAGGCTGCAGCAATAAAGAGATTCACCCCTCGAGAACAAAACCAGGGCGTTTTCCACAGCCTGAGTATCCTTGCATGACACTTTTTAATCCCTAATTTATTTGCAAATACACGTGTGCAATTCCTCCAAACCTAATGGACGTTCACACGCTGTTCACACGCAGCTCCTTTTCTCTGCACATCCTGCTCTGAACTGGTTTCTGAAGCCTCCAGTGACCACACCGGCTCAGCCCTGGAGTCCCTGAGCCGTGGCTGAGCACATGGTACAGCCTGGACTTCTCCCGGTCATCCCAGTTTCTCAGCCAGCCCCAGCAGGGATCTGGGTCCCAATCAAAAAGGCAATGCCAAATTTGTCATTGCTGCAAATTCAAAGGCTCCATGCACATCTGAAAGCCCAGGCAGCACCTGGAAACCTCGAGCATGAACTCAGACTTCATTGTTTTATTACGAAGAGCTGTGCCAGATCCCGCCAGCCGCAGCCAGGTGAGACACGAGGCAGTTAGATTTGCAGCCCTTTATTCGCTACAGGAGATTTGGAGACTACTCCTCACCATACGATAAGGTGTTGCAGGGACAAATTACCCCATGGGTGACGCTCAGCATCCCTAGACTGACAAGGCAAAGCCAACTCTGTTGTTGGCCATGTCGAAGATGGAGTAATACTGCCGGAGGAAGATGTTGCCGAGGATCCAGAGCGGCTGGCCACTGGCAGAGGGCACGTACGTGCTCTCGACCCCAACGGTGCAGACGCCATCGTTCTGTTGAGGGACAAGGAGCAAGTGCCGGTGAGGAATGCAGGGGGATTTGTGCTGCCCGTGCCTTCATGGCTTCTTTGGCTGGGAGCAAGATTAGACCCTCCTCACAGCCACATACAGGCATGCAAAAGCCCCGTGAAATCAGGTGCTGGGAAATAGGGCACTAAGGCTGCTGGAAGCCTCTGCGTTTGAAAAGAAACTCTGACTTTCTCCTGGGCAAAACTGCCCTATGATGGCAAACACGTGTTGGGAATAATAAAATCACACCTACGTTTAAAACATAGACAGAAGGAGGCAGCGGTAACTGGGCTCCGCTGATGGCAAAGTAGAGGGTGGGCATGCTCAGAACGTTGCCACAGTCGACGACGAACTGCAAAAGAAGCAAAGAAGGGCAGAGGGGTCAGGACCCGTGGGGCTGGGCACCATCCTTCCTCCAGCTGTAACCCCGGCCACACTCCCTAAGGATCAGCGCAGCTCTGGCTGTGGCAGGGCTGTGCTGACCCAGGTTTATCATGTTTGGAAGAATTATTGTTGGTTTTGCACCACTGCAAGAGGAGATACACCACTGCAGTGTCATTTCAGGGTGAGATGTTTTGCTCCAGAGATGCCGGGAGCCCACCGGCGCTCAGCATTACTACCCACATGCGTCCTCATCCCATGGCATCAGCCCCTTGTGTGTGCAGGGCATCCTTCCCACCTACCCCGTAGTCACTCTCCTCCACACCCAGCGCCTGCAGGAAGGCTGACATGAATTGTCCTGGGATGGTCAGCAGAAATGTCCCAGTGTCCACAATGCCGTGACAGCCTTGGCTGCACCAGCCGGTGGCTGAGGGCCCAATGGAGAACCTGGAGAGAGCAGCAGAAAAGGCATGAGAAAAGGCTCCCTCCCTCCAAGACCCCCTCCAAGCCGCAGTACAGGACTTACTCCTCGATCCCGATCTTCCAGTACAATTCCTGGACCACAGGAGCCCATAAAACCTCCCCAGAGTACAGCTGGGGGTCAACCCCTCCGAGGATGACTTCTCCGCCGTAACTATAGGTTGGGTTGCTGGAAAGACACAAAATTAAACCCCAGATCAGTCAGGCTGCTCAGTAGAAAGCGGTGTCGCATACAGGTGTGTGGGGAGAACGTGTGGGTGGAGAGGGAATGAAGAAAAGGACGGATCCAGCATGTGTCTATGCGAGAGAGAGACCTACTGTCAGAGGTCTCACCGCAAGTAATAGAAGCTGAAGATGGGTTCGGCGAGCTGGCTCTGCTGCAGCATGTTCTGCATTAGCGTGTTGTAACCGCCGATGCCAACGCCTGGGTAAGCCATGCCCAAAATCCCATCGAAATCCAGGTAGTAAAAGGGTCTGCTGGGCTCATCCAGGCTCAGGCCAAACTCCTGGTTGCTGATGACCATGTTCTGGATCTAGAGGGAGAGGAAAAACGCTGGGAGATGTCAGCATTTTCCACATTCCCCTTTGACAGCAACATCCCAGCGGGGAGTTTTTGGGGAGAGGCAGGGATGGCCAGGAAGATCATGAAGGTAAATCTGCACTGAGAGGTGCTGAGCTCTTCCCCATCACAGACGGGAGAGGGAGTCAGGAGCAGCCTGGCTCATATTCTTTGTCCCATCACCCTTATTATTTCATAAAAATACCCACAGAACAGGTTTGTCTCAGTTAAATTAGTTTAAAATCACATTTTCACTGCATGCAAGTCTCACAACAGAACATTTCTTATGTCCTGTAACGACACAGGTCAGCCATCAGTGTAAAAAGCAAACACTCGAGGCCAAAGATATCCCTTAGCCCACAGCAGTGATGAACAGCCCAGAGGACTCGTACTGGGTTTATTTGCACATCCCAGTCTCCGAGTCAATTTATGCTGACGCACCATAAACTCTACATGGGTGATCCAGGCACTAATATCCAAAATAAGAAGGTACTTCCAGCTACCTGCTAAAATTGTAACCAAATTGGACTGATCACAACCACAATCACTTCTTGCCCTCATTGCAGCGACACACCAACGCATCAGAAGTCACTTACTGTCACAGTGTCATACCCTAATGCCACTGACAGGTCACCGAACCCGTAGCTCAGGGTGTAGGTCACACCGATGCCTGAGAAGGTGGACGACAGGCTGGGGTTGAACCTGGCATGATTCCCTGCATGGAGAGAAGGTCACAGCCCCCCGGGTCACATCCTGCCCTCAGTTCAGCATCCCTGTCCCCACATGGGTAGAAATCCCCAGCAAGGGGCTTCCTAGGGAAGGAGCCATCCAAAACCAGCCCCATCGGCGTCACTGGGCAGAGAGCAACCACCAGCCCCCATGGGCTCTCACTGATTTCCCTGCCATAGCTCCAGCCCCCAGCATGCAAGGGATGTCCGAGAGCGCTGATGGGGGGGGAACCCCCGGCCCCCCAGCACTGCTGTGTCCCCCCAGGGATGCTCACCACAGGCTGGAGTCTGGCAGTAGGTGGAGGGCACCCACAGGTTGGCAGAGCCGGTGTCAAAGAGCACCAGGAAATTTTGTGGGGGGGTCCCGATGCTGATCTCCCCGAAGTAGAAAGACTGAACAAGAGCGTGTGGGATTTCTGTTTCCGCCTGGTTTTTCTGAATGAGAGTTTTCAGCTCCCTGCCCCCTGCTAGCTGAGAAACCCAAACTGCTAAGGGCTTGTAGGAAGGGCTCATAGTCCTTGAGAGCATCCAGGGCAGCTAAAGCACAGAAAGGGGCAATGATTTGCCTACGACATAACAAAGTCAGCAGCAAGGCCAGGAGTAGCAGATCTGCCCTATAACCATCAAACCCTGCTTTTTCTGAGAAGGGCAATCAATTCAGGGTAAGACGTGCTGCTGCCTGCCTTCGTCTCCCAACATCCCCCAGCCCTTGGAGCTGGGCTACAAAGATAGCGAAACGCCTGCCCATGCCCAGCACGGCCCCTTGACTTGGGAGCAGGGAGGGAGCTTCCCACAGGCAGTCAGAGAAGGAGGAGGACATCCCCCAAAACTGAAGCCAGGTGGTTCAGAGGAGGAAGAAAAAGCTTTAATACTTACATCCAGGTAGTTTGTAAGCAGTTCGTAAGCCACACCATTCCTGAGCTGGTATTTCCTACCGGGGTCCCCTTTGAGGTCCTTCAGGAAACCCTCCGGCAGCCCCTTCTCTCTCATCACCTCCCGCACGGACCTGCCTTTCCTCAGGGGGATCCTGCATGGGATGGAGATGGCAGTGAGATGCTGAGCAGCCTGGTGGCCCTGTCCACGTGTGCACCCCCATGTGCCAAGGGCAAGACCCACTCCACACCCGGACCCCGTATCCTCGCACCCATCCCGACCGCAGGACTCACCTCACCATCCCCTCCCCAAGCTGGAGGCAGAGCAGGGCCAACACTAGGCACCGCATGGCTCTGGGTGCTGGTGGCTCCACGGCAGCTCCTGCACCACCTCGGCCAGGGCAGGGTGTATATAGCCAGGAGCCGTGCCCAGCCCCCTGCTCCAGACACCCCTTTCCTCTATCGCTGCGCCCACCCCACACCAACACTTGCGGTGTGTTTATCACTGCAGCCGCCCTGATTTTGCCTCCTTACCCGGCCATTCAGGCGCTCACAGATTGGCCCGTAACTCTGATACCGAGACCAAATATGTGACATCTGATAAAATGCAAAATTCTGTTGTTATCACGAAGTTAAAGTATTTTCTCTCGCCTTCAGCACCAGCTTGATCTTTCCAGAAAACAATGGCAAAACACACCCTTTATAGCAAACGGAAATATATGATGCTGGTGTTCCTCTTTTGACCCATCCAGGCAGCCAAGGCAGTGCCATGGGGCTGCAGTGTTCCTTCCGTCCAAGTCTACAGACTGTGTTACGTCCAATTCCCTCAACACGGCTGGCATGAAACAGCAGCGGTGGTTTTTCAGCCCAGCTCCAAGCCTCCTGGGAACCAGCCCATCTGCCCCTCTGTCTGTCTTTCCAGGCATTTGTCCTTTTGTCACTCTGCCCCTTCTGCCCTTCACTGCCCTCCGGCTCTGCTAATACCTCCCAAGGAAGCTGAGATGAGGGCTAGAAGCTGCTCAGTATAGCAGCCCTGAAAGGCGTAACAGGCCTTTACCTGCCTGGTTGCAACCACTCAATCATCTCCAAAAGAAACTTTGCTGTGCTGCAGTTTATTATCTGTGTCAGAGTTACACCGAGGATGCTCAGGTCACGCGTCTGGTGCATTGGAGGTGATGTCTCCCATATGCTTTGTATGACGCTGGTCATAGCCAGGCAGGGAAGTTGCAGGGGAGCGTGTATTTCAGCATTTGTTTCCAGGGGATTTTTAGTCCCAGGAGGCCCTTTCCTCCCCCTGGGAAGGTGCCAGCCAGCCCTGCCGGTCCCTGCTGGGTCACTGAGGCCCCATCCTGGCATCTGGTGCCTGGAGGATGCTGCTCAGCCTCGTAATCCAAAGCCTGGGCACTCACCGCCTGCAGAAACTCTGCCACATGCTGCCAGGGAATGGTGCCTGTCCCCATGTCCCCATCAGCCCGGCAGCCTCATCTGTACTGGCAAGTGGCCTCATCTCCCATGGAAAACCTGAGGAGACAAACATGGGGTTGTTTTTCTGTGCACAAAGCTCTCAGAAAAGGAGCCCCAGCTGGACCGAAAGCCCAAGGCTGCTCAGACCCCTCTGCCTGGGGGACGCGGCGCTGGGCCAGCCCCACATTAACCATGTGCTTTAACCTGGGCTTGGAGCACCCATCACCTGCTGTGGTTCTGCTCCCATTTCACCGGGACCAAAACGTTTGTCCAGATCTGAATGGCCCCATGGGGGTCACCAACACGCACACCCCAGGGAGGAGGCAGAAGAGGGGCCAGCGCCACTCTGCCCGGGCTTGGGCAGGAGCAGCCCCGCTCTCCTTTGCTGTAGGGCACTTGCAGACTCCCCAGTCCCCACTAACAGTGGGGACAGACCCCAGCAGAGCCTCGCTGCTCCCATCCGAGCTGCCAGCGTTGGACCAGTCCTTCGAGCCTGTGGTGGCTTGGCAAACCCCCCTGGTGCCCCTTCCTCCTCCATCGCATCCTGATGGATCTGCCTTTGCTTGGACGGATCCTGCAGGAAGCAAAGGGAAGAGCAAAGACCAGCAGGGACATGGTCAGCTGTCCCCTGTCCCTTCCTGCCACCGCTGCTGCCAGAGCAGCTTCAGGTCTCAGAAACCTCCCCATTTTATAGGGGAGGAGGAATGCCCTTCCCTGCTATCCACGCCTATCTAATCTCCGTCTCGCTGCACTCAGCCTGTGTCAATATTTTGACACAAAGCACAGAGGAGTTTGTGTCCTTTCTCTGGTGAAATGACAGAGCTATTAATATATCTGATAATGAGCTCCAATGATAAAGAGCTTCTAAGAAACAAGTTTGGATCCTGGGAAAGAGCAGTGTTACCCGAGCCTCCCCTGGAGAAGGTGTTCCCCGTTCCCTTTGGCCACAGACCACGATTCCCAATACTCTGGCTGTTGTTTCACCTGATTGAATAACCCCACTTCAGGATTTGGGGGTCATTTGGATGTCATGGCTAACCTAATCTGGCCTCGTATTCCTACTTTGACTTAATCACAGGACTTTGTTAAACCTTATCCAGCTGCAAGGAAGATTAGTGGCTTCCCACACGCACCTCTGACGAGGTTTCCCGATGCCCAGCAAGAGGGACAGAGGTGGGGACCGACCGGCCCTGTGGCTTTATCCTCGGCCGGTCGGAGCCATCAGTGCAGCCCTGCAAGTACCAGCAGCAGCAAGAGACAGGACAGCGTGTCCTTGCAGTCACTCCAAGGTCACCACAAACTGCAAGCAAAGCAATGTCCTCCGCCACCGGCTAAATCTATATTTGCCTGAGTAGGTGCTGGTGAGCATCTCCCTGAAGTGACTTCGCGCAGCCCAGCAGCAAGCGGTGGCTGGAGGAGAGTGAAGCCATACTGCCCCGTTCGGGACTCGCACGGCATTTCCAGACACGCACCAGCACCTGATAGCACAGAGCAGAACTGGCTTTTTGGGGAACCCCTCGGGGAACTCCTGTCCCCAGGGCTGTGGTTGGTGTGTAAGACCAACCCCAGTGACATTTTGGTGTCCTGATCCCCTGCACGGCATCCTGGCGCGTGGTGCTTCTCCTCTGCAAAGCAAAGCCCTTGCAGGAATCAGGCTCGGGACACTGATTCCGGGCCTATCTCTCATTGAGGACAAGGAGGACAGAAGCAGAGTGCAGCCGGGATTTGGGAGACGGCAGCTGCCTGCCTTCCAACACGCAAGGTCTGCAGCCCCCAGCTGAGTCGCACAAGCCTCGCAGAGGGGATGGGGCTGGGCTGCGGGACATCTTCATACCGAAGGGATGGGCTTGCACCGCCTGCAGGAGCTACCCCAGGCACAGCGTGGGGAAGGACCGGTCGCTCCTGTTCCCTGCACCCATCGGGCTGTGAGCTGAGCTGCAGCTCGGAGCCTGCTGCGTTCATCAGAGCCACCCCCAAGCTCAATAATTCACTATAGACAAAGGCTGAGACTCGGTCCCACAGCCATTAGGAGTCGACAGCATGTCACACCCCTTTGCAAGAAACATAAATACATCGGCTTTAGATTTGAAGCAGCCCAGGGACAGCTTCCCCGCTGCTTTCCCCGTGCTGACCCTGCGGAAATCTGCCTAGGAGTTTATCACGGCACTTACCTTGCTGGAGAAAGAGTATCTGAGACACACAACCCATCAGTCTGTTCTCAGTCATCACTCAACAAACTCAGAAGGTCAGAGACGATTTGGGATGTTGGGGTTTATTTGTAACAGGAGCCTGTGAGAACACGCTTAGATAGAAATCCCGGAGGGACAGGGAGCCATGCAGGCACATAAAGGAACATAAAGGGCCATAGGAACCCCGCAGCACTCCAGCAATGCCAGCTAAGGTGTGTTTGGCCAAGAGAGGGGCTGGATTCTGCTGCTCTGCTCCTCTATACCGATGGGGCAAAGCCGACGCGGTTGTTAGCCATGTCAAAGACGGTGTAATACTCCTTGAGGAAGACATCACCGAAGATCCAGAGCGGCTGTCCGTTCTGGGAAGGCAGGTAGGTGGCCTCAATCCCAAGAGTGCAGTAGCCTTTGTCCTGGCAGGGGGGAATAATGGGGAGTCAGGGCCTCAAACAAGCACCGGGACCCTGCCGGCTGGGCTGCAGGGAGGTGGGATCTGCCCACACAGGTGGGGAGAGCACTGCTACTTGTCAAGAAGCACCAAGTCCTTTCCTGGCCCTCAAGGACTCGGTAGGATGAAGCTGCTCAGCTAATACATACGTTCAAGACATAGGCGGAGGGGTAGAGTGGGAGCTGAGCTCCGTTGATGATGAAGGTGATGGTGGGCATGTTCTGGATCTCATTGCAGTCAACTGCATACTGTGGAGAGAGGGTGAAGAGGAGATTATGGCTGGAACAGCACCCACTGTGAGAGGAGAGATAGCCCCGTATGCAGGGGTAACGTACACTTTATCCCCTGACAGTGCCACATTGCTTTGTCCTTCCCTGACATGCCTGCAGTACCACGTTCTGTAGATGCCACATTAGTTTTGTGGGACCTGTCTTCTGGGTCACTTAGAAGCCTCCCTGCTGCTCCGCACGCACCTCCAAAGCATCCCCTGCACTTACACCGTAGCTGGTCAGCTGGGCACCCACGGCCTGAAGGAAGCTGTTTAGGTACTCCTGGGGCACCGTCAGCAGGAACGTCCCTGTGTCCACGATGGCCTGGCAGCCCTGGCTGCACCAGCCTGTCACTGACTGCCCAATAGCAAACCTGGGAGGAAAACAGGGAGAAGGACATCACTTTAAGCACCCGCTGACAACTAAACCTGTCTCGGCTGGAACTCTAAGTCTGGGATGCTCTGAAACGTGCCGCCTAACCCCTGCCTTGAGCCCACGCCTGCTGCAATAGCTGCAGCTTCATCTGGAGGACAGCCGTACCACCCTCATTACATGAGCTGCCCAGGTGGATCACGCCCATCAGGTACAAACACAACTCACCCATTAAGCGCGACCTGCCAGTAAAGCTCCTGGGTCACCGGCGCCCACATAATGTCGCCACGGAAGAGCCGAGTGTCAACTCCTCCAAAAATGAGCTCTCCCCCGTAGTTGTAGGTGGGATGGCTGCAAAACCACAGAGTTCCAGCAGCAGAGATTGGTAAATCAGTGTGATATGCATGGGCTAGTGAGGGACAGATTGACAAGGAACCCTCACGGGAACAGGCAGAGGGACGCTGGTGCACGTGGGACGTGCAGAGGGCCCCCGCAGATTTTTACCGCGAGAAGTAGAAGCTGAAGATGGGCTGGGTGAGCTGGTTCTGCTGCAGCATGCCCTGCAGCGCAGTGGGCAGTCCTCCCACCGCCAGCGAGGGGTAGGCCATTCCCAGGATCCCATCAAACTCGGCATAGTAGAAAGGCTGGGTTGGCTCGTTCTTGCTGAGCCCGAACTCCTGGTTTGTGACTGCGATGCTCTGGATCTGGAGGGGAAGGGGATGCCAGGTCAGCCTGCGTGCTTAGGCAAACACAGGCGGCCATCGGATGGGATGACTGATGCTCTGAAAGCCCAACAAGCACACTGCAAGGTCACAGCTGGTGAAAATATCTCCAGGCAGCTGGGAAAATTAGCAGGAATTGAGTTAAAACAAAGTAAAAACCCAGCTGCGTAACTGATGGTGGCAATAACCGCTTTGTATCGGTTCTGCCCATCCCAGGCCGTGGTTTGTCCAACCCTTGTCTACATGAAATCTGCCCTTAAGCTGTCCCCCAGGCTCCTTCCATTGGGGCACCCAGGTGGTGTTGGGGACATAGCGCCCAGGAGGACAAGGAGGGCGCGGGGTGCACTCACCCTCAGCGTGTCGTAGCCCAGCACCACCGTGAGCTCGCCACTGCCGTAGGAGATGGTGTAGGACTTGCCGTTGTAGGTGAAGGTGGAGGACTCGCTGGGCTTGAACTTCACGTGATTGTCTGTGTGAGAGAGAGGAGAGGGCAAAGCTGCTGGGCAAATGCTCGCCTGCCCGTGGTGGGATTTCACTGCCGGTCACTCTACTGGTTTAACGCCTGGGAAAGTGGCTTCCCCGGCAGAGAGCAAGTCGTGAAGAGGAGCATGGGCTGTTCCTCTGTGTCGTGGTTATCTCTAAGGCAGGGTTTTGCATCCCAGTTTTGTCTGCATCCCTCTCAAGGGAACAACTGTTGCGATCACAACCACATCAGCCACCCAGCGCTAGCAAAGCCATCAGCAGTTAAATCCCCATTGCTCTCCCACCGGCAGCGAGTTAGATCGGATGAGCTGTGCCCGGCAGTGGGACATCAGCTCTGCGATTTGTAGGTTTGCTCTTCCCTCTGCCCAGCCTTGAAAGGCCAGGCACAAGCACTGAGATTTCTGCGCTCTGGGGACACCCACGATGGCCACAGCGATTGGGGCATCTTCATTAGCCAGGCACATGAGGGCAGAGGGCTCTGTATTTCCCAAGGAAACTCACAACATGCCGGCGTCTGGCAGTAGGTGGAGGGCACCCACAGGTTGGAGGAACCGGTGTCGAAGAGCACCAAGAAGTTTTGTGGAGGGGTCCCGATGCTGATCTCCCCGAAGTAGGAGGACTGCAGACGAGAGATGGGGTATCTCTGTCGGCCACAGGGTCAGGGACAGACCAGGCTTTTGCCTCCCAGCCCTGCGCCGGCATCCCAGTGCTTTGCAGGGTGTCGGGAACGCCAGGCTCACCCTTGCAAATAACAAAGTAGGCAGGAACAGACTGAACTCTCGCCCTACTATTTCTCCCGAAAAATGTAATATTAAATATTTATTTCGTTATGCCTTTTGTTACATATAGAAAAGCATCGCTTTTCATGGCTGGAGGAAAACTTCTCTAAAGTCTAAAATAGATGCTTAAAAAAGAGTTGGGAACTCAGCCCTGGAGGCTCCGGGGTGAATGGATCGCTCCGGCAGCTGGGAAGGAGGAGGGAAAGGGGACCACGGTGGATGGACAGGCAGAGAGAGGGGAACCTGGGGTACTCACATCCAGGTGGTTAGTTATTGGCTCGTACACAACATAGTCCTCGCTGAAACGGTATTTCTTGCCTGGATCATATTTAATTTTCTTCAAGTAGTCATCCAGCACTCCAGCCTCCCTCATTTTTTCCCGTATAGACTTGGCTTTCTTCAGTTTGATTCTGCACAGAGGAGAAAAGAGCTCCCAACAAATACAGCAGGAAATCAGGAGAAGATTTGGGTGTTTTCAAATGACCAGTTCTCTGAGCTCCTTTGAACCCAGCCATGATGGGAGCCCTCTGCTCGCCTGCCTTGCGCGTCCCCAGGGGCTGCCCTCCCCGTGAGGGATGCAGCCTGGGCTAGGACCACGATGGTCCGTGGAGATGCAGGAGGCTGGAGTCACACCTGGTTAGACTTGGTTGGCATCCTCGGGGACGCAGTGCAGCCCGTGCAGGTTACAACCGCAGCCAGGCTGTTAACTACCCTCTCCTCACTCTTTTTGCTGCAGCAGCTGCTGCAGGACACCCACCTCACCAGCCCCTCCGAGAGCTGGAGACACACCAGGGCCAGGACGAACCACTTCATGGTGCAGGAGTTGTCCACCAGTCCACACACACCTCCTCAGAGTCCGCAGCAGACAGGCTGAGCTGCCTGGACTCCTCGGTTTTATACCGGGAAGCAGCAACTCCCCCTTATCTGCTGACCTCCATTTTCCATTACTACCACGCGCACCCCCGGCTTCAAGGGTTTCTTTGTATTTTGGGCCACGAGGATTTTGAGGAGTTTGTGTCCTTAGCGAGGCGCTCAGGTGAGAATCGAGCAGCACACGTCTTCGGTAGCAAGATCAAAGTGTTACCATCCGATAAGAGGCCAGCTCTTATCGCAGGAAAGAGAGGAGTGACCCGAACGTCATCGTGGTGGGGCGTTATCTGTGTTCGTCAAAACCTGTTCAAACCTTTTCCCAAAACAAAGGCGCTCGCGGCTCTTGGCGCAGGATGGAAACGCGTTGGACTTTTGTCTGCCGTTCTTCCGCCTGGCCAGCCCAGCTGCTCGCCCGTGAGGGATGGCTGCTGGCGTTGAGGCTTTTCCAGTGGACAGTGCAAAGAGCTGGAGCGGGCTGCTCTGCTCCCCCTGTCTCAGGGGCTTGGTGAGCCCACGAGATTTCTTCTGCTTTCTCGTAGGTGGTTTCCAGCACTGTTCTGCATTCTGGTCTGTCCTTCTCTGCTTCTTCATCTGGTCTGTCCTTCTCCATTTCTTCATCAGCCTCCCAGACCATCACCATCCTCTCCTCCAGGTACAGCTCATTTCTATATGTCATATATCTCAATCCTGCTTCTGCTTTCATACTATTTTGGACAGAATCATAGAACAGTTTGGGTTGGAAAGGACCTCAAAGATCACCCACTCCCACTCCCCTGCCACGGGCAGGGACACCTCCCACTAGACCAGGTTGCTCCAAGCCCCGTCCAACCTGGCCTTGAACACCTCCAGGGATGGGGCAGCCACAGCTTCTCTGGGAAACCTGGGCCAGGGTCTCACCACCCTCACAGTCAAGAACTTCTTCCTGAGATCTAATCTAAATCTCCCCTCTTTCAGTTTAAAACCGTTCCCTCTTGTCCTATGGCTCCACTCCCTAATCCAGAGTCCCTCCTCAGCTTTCCTGGAGCCCCTTTAGGGTCTGGAAGGAGCTCTAAGGTCTCCCCGGAGCCTTCTCTTCTCCAGGCTGAACAATCCCAACTCTCTCAGCCTGTTCTCACAGCAGAGGGGCTCCAGCCCTCGGAGCGTATTTTTCCTTTTTTTTTTTAAATTTTGTGGAACAACTAGTTCCCTTTCCATCCTGCATTACAAGGCAGGTCCTGTGCCTCCGTGCATGGGGGAGGTTTAACCCACCCACAGATGAAGCCCTCAGGCTTTAAGCCACCCTTCAGGTCCTTGCACCAGCCTGGAAAGTCAGGAAATTTTTCATTTGCTCTTTTTTTCTGTGACAAAAAGAGAACCACAAACACAGACCTCCCAGATTGCCAACAAACACCCAAACAGACCGAAACGTTTTCAGTATAACCTAAATATTTTCTAGCAAATGGACCAAAATATTTTTGGTCATAACCTAAATATTTTCTAGCAAACAGACTAAAATGTTTTCAGTTATAACCTAAATATTTTCTAGACCTCCTCTGGCCCTGCTAGCATCCCGTCTCGGAGCATCCTGGCCCTTCACAGTAGGAAAATCACTCTCTCCATCACCTGCCGATAGCCTGGCGTTGCTATCGCTGCGCTCATCCCGTGTCAATGCTCTGCACAGATTTTATTCCCTCGGGAGCAGCGGGGTGTATGTGTCCTTTGCTGGATATTGAGACTATAATAAAGCAATTATCGTGTTTGCTAGCAGGATTGATAGAAAGATCAACTTATTAAGATTGGATAAAAAGCAAATTCTGGCTGAAAGCAAAGAGCAGTTATCAAAACGTCAATATACCGAGTGTTATCTGCAGGTCCCCACGGGGACTCAGCCTTGCCAAAAGACAAAGGAATAAGGTGCCCTCTACAGCACACACAAACACATTCTACTTTTAGCACTTCTTGACCCAAAGTTAGACGGCACTTGTTTGCCGAGGCATTTAGTCTAACAGGAATCAAAGATTTAGGGTTTCTAACATCAGAGACCTCATGTCCCTACGCAGAGCGGGACTTGGCCAGCAGCAGGTACCCACGCTGCTCCAAGGCAGGACGTCTCCTCCGAGCGTTTCCCTTCCTTTGCTTTCAGTTTCTTTTCTGTCTCGGTGTCATCACCCAGCCCACGTGCAAACAGCTCCAGCCCAGGGAATCCCATCTCTCCCAGATGAGTACGGATCCCTTTCGCATCCAATAGCCGACTCCGCCATCTCTCCCGGGACACTGCAGCGGTACAAAACCAGCAAAGGAGCTGAGCCATGAGCAGCAGATGTCCCGGCCATCCAGGGGACTTAAGCACTTTCAACACAAGCCAACAAATCCTAGTAAAGCCACAGCCACTGCAGAGGTGGGCATCTTCTCCCAAAAGCCGGTAGCTCTCGAGAATGTTTCACAGGATTAGAAATGGGCTCCAAAGCGGGATCCAGCCTCCCCCGTGACCCAAAGATCTGTCCTGCCTGCAGACACCATTCCCAGAGCCATCAGGGGACAGAAACCTTTTCAAAGACATTGCCATCACCCTGAATTTCCTAGTCTGCCCTAGGCTCTGCTTTACCCATGGCAAAACCACAGACAACTGACTGGTCCCAACTCCAGGACAATTTACCACTCCGGTTCCTTGCACTTCTGCCCCAGCCACAAGCTATTGCTATTTACCTCAACAAATGATAGCATAGAACTTAAACATGAATATGGGACTGCTACAAACTTCCCTTGCTCATTAAAGCCTGTTGCTCTTGCCAGCATCACGTCAGCTGAAATCCTTCCTGAAGGTGCCGAATCCCACCTGAGTTAATGCTCTCCCCCTTGATCATTTAAAGAGCCTTGCTCTATGTGATTAATTTAAAATAGCTATATACACTGTGCCTGGAGCACAATTGCTCTCTGCTTGGGTTCTCCAACCGAGAGAAGCTGTTGGTGGAAGCACACCACATGACGGCACGCGCGTGTCCAAAGCAGCTGTGTTTAGGAACTGCACACAAGCACACACATCCTTTACTCAGTGCTGCACGAGCTGGTTTTAGCGTTTTATTTCCAAAACAGAGATTATAGTACACAGATGAACTGCTTCCAGCCACGTTAAAATAAATATTCCTCCTTTCCTACGCAAGCATGGGAACGGCTCCTGAAATAAACAGCTAGGTTCCAGGTCTAACATTTAAATTCCCAAACCAGGGCAAGGATCAGCCACTTCATGATGATCTTCTCTTGCGAGCAGTTTCCAGAGACCTTCAGTCACCCTGCTCAGGCCCAGACCTCAGACTGATGCTGGAGCTCTGCACCACCTCCTTATACACCCCAAAATAGTCCCCACCTCCCTGCATCAGTGTCCACTCAGGGACCTGGAGTTTAGAAATGCACCCATCACAAGGGATTTTCCCACCACGCCAAGGACTATCCTGAAAACTCCAAGTCAAAGACCAATGGCAAATGCCATGCTATTTTTAACTTCTTTTATACAGGGCTATCAAAATCTTCCTGGAAAGAGAAATGAAAAATGTTTCATTGTGTTTTCCTGGGGTAGGATGGAAAGAATAACATGGGTTTATCATCAGTTGTGTTATCTCTTCTGTTCCCCTTCCAGTTCTTACCTCCAACATTTTAGAAAGTCATGGAACGACCCTGAAGGAAAGAAACACACACGTTTGGGTTGGAAAGACACCGCACACGAAGGCACAGACGGCCCCATTCTTAAGTTGATTCCTGCTGGGGAAGAGTTTTCAGGTGAAGTTTCATAAGCCAAGGAATTAAAACTGTGCATGGTGCATGTTACAACACAATTAGCTCTTATTTGCCGTAGAGTTAGGAACAAAAACAAGCAAATCAACTCTTGGCACAGAGCGATAGCAGAGAACCCATGGAAAGGCCCTGTGCCTAGAGCAGATCAGCACAACCAGGAAGAGTGAAGCTACATCTTGTTCAACATTGGCAAAAGCACCTCATTCCTACCAGCCCCCAAATTCCACCACTCCAAACTATTATCTTGAATTACCCATGGTGGAAACAGCACATCTTAAAGGGCAGGTACTGCAGAGAGCACGAATATTCTTGCTATGTCCAACCTACATCCATAGCACATCAATTTCCAAGGCAACTTCATGATTTCCTCCTGATGCTCAGCTCAATGGAAATCTGGTCTGCACCCTCATGATCCACTGTCAGCGATGGCTCTGCCCCAAAGACAGTCACCAGGAAAGAGTCGGTGGCTTCAGAGCCTCAGCTCCTGTATCGTACAGGCCAGAGAACCTCATCCAAACCTTTCTGTGAGTTCAGCTTCCAGCTCAGATAAGCAGCATGTGGAATTGTCCTGCAAAGCTATCCCCGTGGGTCACCAGCCAACAGCGAGGGAAAGATGTCTGCCTCTGCATGCGTGTTTCTCTTTCATTTCTTATTTTAAACCTATTGCAGTGAGACTAGCCAAGTGGAAGACAACAACCGTTGCTCCAGGTAGAATACATAAGGACCTAGACAGTATTCCTTCAGGGGAGGGAGAACTGGGAAACAGGTTGCAAGAAGTCCAGCTTGAATTGCGTGAGGACAACTGGTGATTGCGGGCCTGGCTTTCAATTTTAAATAAAAAGTCAAGTTCGCTTTGAAATGTGACAGTTGTCTCTTTGCACCACGCACAAAAGACAGGACCACCAGATAATCGTCATATTCCATTTATTCTGTATACATTCGTAGTGCACATTAACATACGACATGAGCACTCCTCGGGTCACATAGCACTGCTGTTGGTCTTCACCTGTAAGGTTACACCCGGATGATATACAAAGAGGGACTGAATGGATATCCATAGAAATAACCTGAAGAAGCAATTACACAGCAAGATCAACCCCTCTGGTCAGAGCAACTGAATCCCCGGTGGCCAAAGCCCCGAAGCACCTTTGTTTTTCTGCCACATCAGGAATGTTCAGTATCAAAGACACCAGTACAAGTAACAACACAGAGAATCGCATAGGAGGAGAGCTTGAGACAACACAAATGCATCTGGGCCTTTCAACTGTAAAATCACATTCACTTATGGAAGAAAACCAAATTAGATCCTTTCTTTACAATTAGCCCTTTCCATACCCTGGCCTGTAATTGCCAACTTCAAAGCTCTCTGGATTTCCACTAATGTATTCACCTTTGGTCCTGGTTTGGTAACAGGAATCTAAACCTGTTCTGCCACCTGTGTGCGGCATTTCAAGATAAGCCAAGTTTGGAGGAAAGACAAACTTCCCAGAAAGACTGACAGCAGCCCTCCCAGAAGCTGAATTTAGGAAATGCGTTCATTAACAACCATTCATTAATGATACTTCACAGTCAAGATACCACCTGAGAGGGCTGAGCAGCATTACGCAGAGGGACAGAGGAAAGACTTTGGGAGAAAATGGCTGAGAGAACAGGCAGCTGTAACACCAAGCCCTGGTTTGGTTTTTCTCCAGCAAACAGCATGGCTTAGGTAATAAAAATAACAATACTTCAGTAACAACTAACACATTCAAGTCTCTTTACAGAAATACCGATCTTTTAATCCTTACAATCCAGCCTCTCCTTTGCCATCCTCTCCCTATAAGACAGGTACAACTCACAGATACTCAAACCTCCTTCCCTAGGGGGAAAACTAGGCACATAAAATGGGTCAAAAGAAAACATAAATCAAAAAACCCTCCCACGATAAAAGAGAACTGAGTGCCAGGAGAAGCTATATTCCTACCAATGGGTTCTTAGGAAAGGGAAGGGTAAAAGTTCTATTTATGCATTCACCAGGGAAGAAATATCAAGGGAAGAAGTCTGATTGATTAACTCAAAACTCAAACAAGAACCACTTAAAAAGGTTAAGACAGTCAAATTCTCTCTGCATAGCACACAGCTGCTTACCAACTCATCCCTGGAACTTCACTCTCACAAGCAGAGGAAGAGGACCAGTGGAGATGCAATACAGTCCCCAGCGGGGGCTACACAAACCTGCTCCCCAGCAAAGTACATAAACCAACAGGTAAGCTCATGCTGCCAGGTCTTCACCATTACCCAGGCGAGCTTCATTTTGCTGCCTAAACCTTTTGTTCAGAACCAAAGAAAGTCTCAGCAAACGCAAGAGCTGACTGAACACAGCTCCTTTTCCCAAGTTGCCAATTCACAGACAAAACATTGAGGCGAACCATCTGCCTTGCAGAACCCGAGCTTGGGAGAGTTAAGAGACATCACAGCTTCAACTCAGCTTCAGGGACTAACTCAGAGCAGGTTTCAGATGTACACGTGCTCACTTGTTTCCTCCTGGTCACCTGTGTGGCATCAGCCCTGGATGAATCCTTCTTAACTCAAAACCAGATTTATGGATGCAGCCACAAAGGGTGAGGTATTCTGCTGCATGGACGTAATCTTCGCTGTGGGGTATATTCCCTGGTAGAAGGCATAGGAGGAGTCATTGGGCATCCCTAGGTTAGTTTCCCATCCCAGTAAGCATGCACATATATATTATTATGCATCCATTGGGAAAGTCCAGCAAACTTGCATGTAAGGCTCTAAGCAAAACCTGTAAGATCCATCTTTACAAAGTGCCATGAAGATACAACATATTGCATAAAGATCATTTTCAACCAAAAGGAAACCGTAACAGGGAAAGACTCCAGAGAGTTTTCAGTAGGGATCCCTCCTGCCCATCACCCAAATCAAAAGAACGGAAGGAATGAGAAAATGCAAACTCAGATGTCCTCATCTTTCAACCCAATACTGGTTTCTGCTCCGAAACCATTTCAAGCGTGGCCACTAGAGGAAGCTGCGACACTGGCAAGCACCACTCGGGCTATAACACGGGGAGAAATACAAAATAGCGACATTTCTGCTCCTGGCACCCCAAGAACTACTGCCTCGGTGTTCAAACACGACTCCAGTCTTTCCTTGAACTTTTACGCCACCTGAAAAATTTAACATTAAGAAGTTCTCAAAAGGTCCTGGCTACTTAATGGGGACATTAAGTTTTCCAGAGAAGCAAAAAAGTGAGAAAATCACTGGGACGTGAACCCAATGCGCACCCTGAAAGCCGTAAATGACAACTGGTATCCTAGCTGCCTGCACGGCATTTCCCATTTAATTGCTTAAACATTAAACAAACCCACTGCAAACAATGAGCTGTGACTGGCTTTTCATTCCCAAAGCTTTCTGGGGAGCTTGCGATACCACCCGAGCGAAGCCTGCTGAGCCAGCAGTGCTGCTCCCCGACCCACGGCCACCGGGAGGACACAACAGGACGAAAAGCTGAGGATGGTGAAGCAAAGAACCCACCAGATCACTGTGCACTGAAAGCAGCAGATGCAGCCAGCATCAGCTCTACATTTTCTCATCTTTAAGCTCAAGGAAAGCTTTCTTCGCCTTCTTTGAACAGGTGCAGCATCTTCCACTGCAAATGGGTACGGGATGCTGCCAGGGAACAGCGATAATGTCTCTGCGATGTGTGCAGCTACATAGCTATTGCACAGTGGTCTCCTTGTCACTGCTGCTTTCACTGTCCTTGGGAGGGAGGGGAGCAACAGATTCACCGAAGAGGAAAGGGAGGCACAAGTCAGACAACCTGGTTTGTCTGGAGGACATGAAAGTCAGCAGTTCAAAAGGTCAAAGACAGCTTTCCCAAAGCAAAGCTAATTTAGAGCCACCTAAATGGGATTGCAGCCAGGGCTCGCTGGGAACCCAGCCTTTCTGAGGAACCACCAGCATCGGTGTGCTTTCCCTGATCGCTGGAGCTCACAACATCTACAGACCCTCACACCAGCCTCATCCCACCCATCAGAGACATGCAGCCAGGCTGGTGGCCACAGGCAACACCCAAAAAGCAGCCCCAGGTCCCACCTGCTTTCTCCCAAGACTCACGCTGCCACCCAACGGCATCTTCCCTTGCATTTAACCAGCCTGCAAACCTTCTGTGCGGGTGTGAAAGGGCCCTAATGTCTTCCTCCATGTAAACGTAAAACTTCTCATCCTTTTTTCCGTTTCTAAGGGGAAGAGGGCAATAAGTATTTTGCATTTCTCTGCTCAGGCAGTGGAAAGGCGGGTTCAGACAGAGGCTCCCAGAGCACTGCCCTGTGCTGCCATGTGGGAGTTGCTAGTGCTATCTCAGAAGGTGACACTTACAGCTTACAAACTCTTTATTTAAATAGTTTATTTAAAGCTTAATGCAGTTAACTTTTATATATATATAAACAATTTCTTCTCTCACTTCCCTGAATGAAAGCTAGATTTAGGGGGATACATTACTTGTCTTTTTTTTTTTTTTTTCTCCTTCAAATAAAGTCATTTGGTATACATATAAAAATATATTACTTGGGTTTCCTTTCAGTTATAGATCACACAAGGGTTGGGGTGGGGAAAAGAATGGAAGAGAAGCACAAGGACTTCCAAAAAAAAAGAAAAAACCAGTGAATTTAAGCATGTGGTGCACTTTGAATTTATAGTGCAACAGCAAGCCAAGAAATCCACGTTCTGTCGACACAAGCATGGCATTACTCATACTTCTATCACTTTTTCTGAACTGCATGGCACATGTCCTTGCTCCCAAAAGGGTCACATTTCAATATGACATTACAGCACCAAAACAAAAAAGGTTGAACTTCAAAAATCTGGAAATCAAGTTTCTGGACCTCAGAAGCAGGGTGCAGCTGGACGATCATGTTCTCTCCTCTTTCACACCGGAGGATCACTGACTTCAACATCAGAAACATTAGGGACAAGGAGAACACATCAAGGTTTGGCAATGTTTCTGCTGGCAGCGGGACACCTCACAGAGCACTGGATCTCTCAACTCTTATCCCAGGGAGGAGGATGAAGAATAGACAGCAGAAAGGTGAGACTCCAGAGTAGCCCAGAGCACTTCTGTCTCATTGAAACAGTTTATATTGGCAAAGAGTAATCCAGGGAGGGATTAAGCTGCAGCGTGTCACCATGCGGAGAGGGGTGGTGGAACATCCTGCAACAGGAGAGGAGCAGAGACCCTATGCAGGACCTCACACAGAGGCCTGACAGCTCATTTTAGACTCAACCCTGGTATCAAGAGAAAAATCCACATCAAAGGCCACAAATTTACCCAAGAGCCAAAATTTAGCCCTTCCAAGTCCGTAGTTGTAGGAAACAAACTGCACATTCAGTCAAAACACTGATCAAATATTTCTCATGGATCCAGCCAGGCACGTGGGTGTAGGCAACGACTTTGATACAACTCCAAGCTCAGCTGCCTGGCAGCTCTGCTCGCACTCCCACGTCTCCCGTACCATTTCCCACCCACCCTCTGACAGTCAGTCCCAGTTAAAAAAATTTTTGATTCACAGCTGCTCTTTTCCCCAACTGCAGCTCGGCAAAGCCACCAGCCTCTTCTGAGATCTGTCCCCCAGACAGGAGGAGTGAGCCACAGCGAGTACGTTTCGTATTGGCACCAGTTTTGGCAATTACCACTGGGATGCAAAAGAACATTTAATAAATAAATAAGTAAATAAATAAATAAATCAACAGCACTTTTGAACAGCCACCAAAAAGAACCCTTAAAAAATCAAAACAGGATATGGTACAATTGAAGTTTTCTTTATCAAACCTCAAATCTCTCTCATAGTTGCAGTCTTCCCCTCCTCTTTTAAAGCAGGGTCTTTTCAGGAAATCAGGTTTATGTGATCACAGTGTCTGTGCCCATTGCTGGCTGTCCTCCTCTATTAATTTGTAGAGTTGCCCAATTTAAATTGAATCTGAGAAAGGGACAGAAGTATAAAAAGCTTCTACAAGCTTCGAGACAATAAGAGAAAGGAGTGAATTGAGGAGGAAAAGACCGCAGCATGAGTTCCCAAGTCATCAGGGATCAGCAAAACCCTAAGGCAAAACCTGACTTTGGAGTGGCCTGGCTGCAGAGCTTGCCTGGAGTCGCAAGGCATGAAATCCATGGGAATGGGCTTGATTTGCAGCGGAGCTCCTAAAGCAACTCACTTTTGGAAACATGCCTTCACCATGCTACTGCCCTGCTTCTGCAGCCAGACTGTTGGCACTGCTCACGGCCAGGCAATCAGGAGAGCTAACCCAATTTGAGGCTGTATCCACACAGTGCCGGTGCTCTTGCTGGCACCTTCTGCCCCTTTCACCAGAAATTTAACCTTCAAAAAGCATCGTCAAATATCCCAAATGGCTTTAAAAACGAACTACACGGGAGAGATGGAGAGGGGAAGACAGACAGACAGACTAGCCTTAACATCAGCTGTAGGAGCCATCCCATGACACCAGGTAATGGGGTAAACAGGGAAGCAGAAGGCAATGGCAAATGGAAGTCACACCAGGCAACACACTGAAGGGCAGGTGCTGAAGCCATGACACAGTGCTTGCGCTTGGCGTTCCCCCTTACAGAGGCAGGTCAGTGCTGTTATGTCGAGTTTTCCGCGAAGTCCCATCATCTCTCGGCAGGGCCCTTTGCAAACTGGACATGGCCGCTGTCTTTTTTAGGTCAATGACCGCATAGGAGTCCGTCCGGCGGGCTTCGTGGGTGGCAGGAGGTGGGACATGGGGGACCGGTGGGTTCTGATGTCCCTTGTGTGGCTCAGCCTCCAGCTCCACCTGGATGTAATTGAGTTGCCGCGGCTGCTCTGGACAGGGCCGAGGGAAGTCGAAGCTGAAGACGCTGGGCACGTAAGTGCGACGAGGCTTTGGCAGGAAGCCGCTGTGCCGCTGGCTACTGCCCCCGTATAACGCGGTGTTCTCCGAGTTCATGTAGTTCTGCAGGGGATCTTCTTCACCAGCCTCGGAGTAACCGTTGGGGGAAGGCGTCAGCACGTCCCCGGTGCCTGCGTCCTCCTTGCCCTGCCGAAGCGGCTGGCACTCCCACACCGGGGGCAGCGATGGCAAGTTCTCATAGTGCAGCAATGCCGTTCTGCGATGGGAGCAGCCAGCTAAGCCCACGTCCTCCCGGGTAAGTTTCAAGCGCCCACCTCGGCAGAGAGAGGAGGTGCTGGGGGGCAGCAAGCCGTTGACGTTCTCGTAGACACACTGGGGTGAAGGGCACTCCTCCTCACACTCGTTGTTGTTGTTAGGGGGGCAGAAGTGGGTCCTGCACTCCCGGTGGTGCCGACAGACGCGTCTGTAGTTGGACGTGGGACCTAACACGAACTTAACCTCCCCTGGCTGCAGAAAGACCTGGGGATTGCGGTCTTCGAGGGAGCAGCTGTGATTCCTATGGGGGAAAGGAGGGTGGACTTCAGGCAAGGAGTGCATACAATGTCGGCCCCTCAGCTCCTGATCACCATTGGCCGTGTTGACGTAGGTGTGGGACTGCAAGGAGAGAAGCAGAGGGACAGTGAAAGGAGAAGAGACAAGAGCAAAGCAGCTGTCAGCAGCTGAGAAACCAACAGGAATGGAAAATTTTGCGGTGGCTGATGAAGCAGGAAGAGATGAAAGAATTTCAGAAGTTGAAAAGATTTTGGGAAGCAAAACACAAAAGCCAATTCCAGATTTGTGGGCTGAGGGAGAGACAAAAAGGAGTCCAACTGCAGAAGATACACATCATCTATTTCACGCTCAATGCATATGGCACAGAACAAAAAGCAAAGCCACTTGCAAAATATTTCCTTGAACGGCTTACACTGGCGATACTGCAGCACTCACACCTACCTAGGCTTCTCTGGTAATGGTTGAGACAAGCTGCATTTGGTAAGGAAAAATCTTAAATTCTAAAACTGAGAACAAAGAGCTGAACATCAAAAACAAAAATAAAGAGTTTGAACTTGGGTATGCATCTGCATATCAGTTTAGGGGTTGCAGCAATAGCTGACAGATAAGGCAACGTGACTTGGGCTCACAAGCTAAATGCTGCTGTTAAGTAATTGCCACACAAATGTTTGTGGATCAACGAAGCCAACTCAGTCGGCCTTAATAGAGCATCTGTTCTAGTGAAGTGGCATAGAGCAGAAGTCTCCAAGAGCAAAATGAAGCAAAAGAGGAAAAAAAAAGGATGACAAGGTATGAGGAATCCCTGAACTTTGCTGGAGCAAGAGAAACCTAGAATCGCACAGGACTGCTAGCAAAACAAGCTGCTTGTTCTCTGCTTGCAAACAGCAGAATTTAGGACATCCAGGTTTACCTGCTCATCAGGCCCAATAAGGGCATGAGTAGAGTCTTCACCCACAGAAGAATGCCTCAGGCTGCTCACAGAGGGGTGGCGGGCTGCAGAGTATGACAAAGTTTCTCCAGGGAAGCTGTGAAATCCATTGGGAAATCCTGGGACAGCGTACCCCAGACCTGGGAAAGAATCAAGACAGGTAAGTGTTAGAGCAATGGTTTGGTACAAAATAGAGCTGACTTCATTTTCACAGTAAGCTGGCCTCTTAACTGCACCCTGTAAGTCAGAATCAGCCTGTCTGGGGAAGATCCCTATGACGAAGTACCTAATATAAATACAAGGGCTAGGCTGTCTTGTTTACATCTAAGTCACTCCTAAAGGAGACAGGAATTGAGCAAATCCAAATTCTTCCAGATATGGTTTCCTCTAGGAACCACCCAATCCTTG
This sequence comes from Burhinus oedicnemus, assembly GCA_008921705.1. Taxonomy (NCBI): domain Eukaryota; kingdom Metazoa; phylum Chordata; class Aves; order Charadriiformes; family Burhinidae; genus Burhinus; species Burhinus oedicnemus. The sequence continues at coordinate 108,354 of VFFE01007207.1, forward strand.
TAGGTGCTACTTAAAAAAGGCCACTTGGCAGCTGTCCAGATAAAAACCAACTGAAGGGTGACAACTCGGTTGACTATTTGAAGGGCTTTTTGTTGCTGTTTCCTTGGAAACAAAACACCACATCGCAGACAAGTGGGGCCTTAAAATAAACATGCTGCACGGGGCACACGTGGACATATAGATACGGGTCAGCAGCGAGGCAGCACAGGGGAGAGATGCATGGGCTGCAGAGGGCAGTTTCACATGAGCAATTGCAGACATAGCCCACGTCTCTGTGTTCCCCCTCTTCTCCTCAGACACTGAAGGAGCCTTACTGTTGGGTGCCTGGGGGGTCCGGGAGAGCTCCCGCTCCGTGGGGTGACTGTTCCTGGTGATGACAACAGGCTCTTCCACTACGTTGATACTGTTACACTGCATCAGGTCCTGAAGCAGATTAAAGATCTCCTCTGCTCTGGAACACTTGAAGGCAAAAATCCCTGCACAGTAACAAAGAGGAGGGTCAGAAAAGCAAGAAAGCAATCCTGCTTTAACAAGAGTATATGCAATTCCCGGCTTTAAATGAACAGGCAATTCTGATTTCTTTTGCTGTGTTTAACATAATCAACCCCTGCAACCCGCAGCCAGAGGAAAACTACCAACAACTCGGTGGATTATTGCATCAACAGAAGTACAATGCCATGACTGACATCTGACCAAATGGTGCATTATTACAGGAAAAATAGTGAGCACCCCAATTATCTTAAGACAATCAATCCCACACAAGCAGAGGTGTGAAAGGGACAGGCTAACCAGTCTCATTTCATCTCTAATCTATTTTAACTCACTTGACACCCAGTTCAGTTCTCATTACCAGGGAAACGTCTATGCAGTGACTACTGGAAGCTGAACTGGGCCCTGTTGAGTGTGCACAAGAACGTCATATTTCAAAAATGTATCGAATTAAACAGTGTCTCCCCAAACAAGCAGCCCAAACCAGAGCCGGTGTGTGCAGAGCTAACCAATCCCAAGCTGGCACGCACACACATGCACAAAAGCCATAGCAACGAAAATGGCATGGCAACACCACCTGCTACCCCAAAGAATAACATTTTTAAAATTCTAGCCAAAAAAATAGCTGTATCTGCCTTATATAAGGGGGGGAGCAGCATCAGGAAGGAGTCCTCCAAATAAAATTAACTAAGCAGAATAAAATCCTACAAGGAAGGGAGAAAACTCATCAAAACACAACGCCATCACTCTCATCTCTGTCTGCTTTAAGACTGATGAGTAAGTATATGTCTGCTAAAAATTTTGTAATATATGAAGAGCAAACGGCTCTGCTTATCACCACTACCTGGACTAAACAAAACCAAAAGACACACAGAGTAGAATTTTAATCACTGGTCTGCATTCTGCAAAAGGCAAAACAGAAACCAAAGACAAGCAATTCCTATCACTGGCAACTGATAAGCACATGACTCCGGGAGAGGAAAACCCCACTTACATAAATATTAAAAAGAAGCATACGGCACTACAGATTTGCGCAGTGCTTTACACAGACACTGAACAGTCATGCGGAGTCCTTTTGGATAAGAAGGAGTTTACAAACACATCAACAGAATGAGGAAATGAATTTTTCTTTCCCGGGGATGCAGATGCCAAGAAAACGTTCACCTCTTTAAAAGCAAGAGAGACAGACTGGTAAAGGAACTAACAGGCACCATTGTAATATTGGAGTCTATTCCCAGCACTGCTGACGACTTGGCATGTGCTCCTGGGTGACTCACTTCCCTTCTCTATGCACAGCATCCCCATGCATAAAATCAGTAAAACGTAAAACTCCTTTCCCTCTATGTTACAAAGTGGTGCCAGACACAAAATGCAAAGCATTAAGTAGAACTAGCACTAACCAAGGCAGAGAGAATGCACCGAGAAAAACAAAATGTACTCAAAAACTATCGTTACTGACGTGCGTTTGGCAGCTCTGTGGAATAAGTGAACCCTAAGAGGGACCTGCAAAAAGGTGCAGGTAATGCCCTTTCACTTTATCCCTGGAGTTAAAAGATGCTTAACAAAGCTTCAGTCTTGCAAAAAGCACTTTCTGGCTCCGAAGGAAAGAAGTCCAGCAACCCCTCCTACCACAGCTGTGCATCATTCAGTACCGAAGCACAGAGCTGACAGTGCAACTAGCATCCTCTCTGACATTAAATACGCCCTGTCCAGTGCTCAAGCCTGCTTCACCAATTACCTCATGAGCACCGATGCACTAGCAAAATGAGACCATTAGATTTATGCCCAGGTCCTGAGCCATGATGATGTTCTCATTAGTGTTTTAATCAGGAGTATTAACTATATGTGCATGCACACTCCGGTATTCTGGGGGAACAGAGGCTGCAAAAGAACCTCTTGATTCGTTAGATGCAGAAATTTTGGAAGACAGAAGCATCAGCTCACTCCGGCTGCCTGGGAACAGAAGCCTCAGCGTTCCTTCCTCCAGAAACTTCCACACTCACCCTGCCCTGTCTGGCAGCGACGACCACTCTCGAAGGAGAAGAGGTTGGAGTCATAGCCATAGCGGCGCAAGCAGAGGTAGGGCCACCTGACAGCATCTCGCTTGTGAGTGTGCAAGATGAGCTCCGTCTGTGTCAGCTCCATAATCCCAGATCCCAGCTCATTACCTTCATCGTCCACATTCGTTACCTGCAGAGGCCACAGAGCTCACATCAGGGAACTCAGTGTATTGGTATCAAAAAAAGCCCACCCACGAAGATACTGTAATTCCCATGGATTCCCCCTTCATTTACTGAAATGCCTTTTTCTCAGCTGAGAGCATGAATTCATTGCTGGCAGAAGGCGCCAAGCCGGCAGCCCTGGAGACTGTGTGCTTGGCAGTTCAGCTGATGTGTCTCGGCACAGACGCTGGAACACAGCCCTGAGCAATAAAAGGTTTCTCTCCAGTTCCCCATTTCCTTGCTCAGGCTGAATCTCAGTGCAGAGGCCATTTCTGCTGCAAATACAAACATATTTGCAGCAGAGGTTGCTTAAGGAAAAAACAAACAAACAAACAAACAAACAAACCAAACCAGTAACATATTTGCAAATCTTATCAAGTGAAAGACTTCTCTGCAAGAGGAGAGGTTTTCTTCCCTTTTGTCCCTGCAGTCCAACCCATGCTGGGCTTTGCTAGTAGTTGGTGCTGTCAAAGACTCTGATGGGGATGAAGGTGCAATACTTACCTTAAATTTGGTGGGATGGTTGTCTGGGATACTGTCTCTGCACAGACAACTGCAGCAGCTCCCCATGACGTCAGGATAACAGGTAATCCCTGGGGAGAGGACACAAAACAGAGCACAATCATATTTTCAAACCAAGTCCTCCCACCCACTCCAAACACGCAGCATTTACAGCCTGTATCTTCCTCGATCCCCCTGCACGTGGCCCAGTGGGTTTGGATCTCAAACTCTTCAATTTGTTCCTTGCTTAATGGACACCATACAATATAAGGCTAATTAAGAAGAACAGCTTTCTTACCATTAGGCAATTGTTGGATTTTTTTGGAGGAGTGAGAAGAAGTTCCCACTACTGTCCCTCTATCTCCTTCGGGACTTCATGGTAACCAGGTGTCAGAGTCACCTAAAACACAAGGAAACCGGTCCCATCTTCCACCTGACAAGAAGAATACAATTAAACAAATTAAAAAACCCCAGAAGAGTAAAAAGTAGGAGGGGGAAGAGGGTGTGTGACTAAAGTTCCCTTCAAATATCACAATGAAGGCAGGTGCACTTTTTTTTTAATCAACTACCTGCATTTATACGAATATAGAAAATAATGCTTCACAGATCAGTCCTGTGATTTCTGAAAAAATATACAGTCTACAGCTAAAAAACCCTAAAAATAAGAGATACCTCTTAGCTTTGGAATCCTACAAAGGAAGGGAGTTTATCAGAGTTACTGTAGTGCAAATAAAACACACCAGTAATATTGAATGGCTGAGGGTGGTGAGGATACGAGGAATCACATGCATCTGCTGCTTCGGAATGTGAAGATACCTTCACGCGATGGAAGGTCCTCAAGGGTCAGAGAACCAGCAGCCTTTAAAGCAAGTGAACACAACAGCTGTTCTACTTTGGACAAGGAAAAGTAATAAATGCCAGAAACCACAAAAACTCTGCTATCTGACAGCAGTCAGCAAGCACAAGTATCAAGCCGGCAGGAGTTGCACATGCTAGTAATGAGAAATACTGCTATCTTTGATGCAAACTTAAAGGACTCCCCATCCACTCTAGGGCAGGGGATTCAGCAGCAGAAAACACGAGAGGATGCCATGTTTTATTTGGCGAGAACAGCTAACAATCTCTCCATCTGAGGTGTGAGAGAATAAAGCCATATGGATAACCAGCCTGGCACTAGAGCAGTAAATAAAATGAAGAGGCTATTGGAAACCTCTCACTCTGCCATGCCAGAATCTGCATCACCAATTGTTCCAAATTAAACAATGAATCATGGAGTTGCATCTTGGTGCAAAACCACATTGCACAGCTGCCCTCAGGCTCCCTCGCGGTGCAGAGGGAGGGGAAAGAGCCAGCGGTGAGCTGACCGAGGGATCCCATTTAATTTTTTACATCAAAACAGAATATAAATCACCTTCCACTGGAACCCCACGCCTTAGTGTTAGCCCCTGAAGAATTCCCTACCACGTTCTAACCCTGCAAAGTCCTACTGAAAAGGAATGCTTCCTTTTGAGCAAGCTGAAGGAGCTCAGGCACAAATCAAGCTGGCTGCCGCCTGCCCCCTTGCACATACCCCTCACCCCTAACAGTAATAATGCCACACGCTCCCTGTTCAACATGGCATCCTGCTCAAGCCATCCTATTTGTTTTTGTTGACTCAGTATGGATTTACTCCCCGCTGACCTTACAGGCTCTGATCAATAATTTAGCAACAGATCCCTGTCTGCTTCATCTAATCTGGTCACTAGGGGCCTTGTCCTCTAGTGTGTTTGCCCTCCCACTCTCATCTCATCAATTGCTTCAGTTAAAAAAGAAAACAAAAACAAAACCCTTGTAGAAAACATGTTACCTTTGCCCCCTCTTTCTTCTTTAATCCTCTCTCCCTCTGGTGCTCCCTCCACCTGCCTCTGTCTAACCTGCGAGGGGGTTAGGTCGAAGCGCTGTCGCCTATCCTGAACAGTTATTATGGTCAGAACTGAACAACCAAGAAAAAAACCACCATTGTGAGATCCCTAAACACTCCCTCAGGGCTTCCCGCCACTCCTCGCTGTTGAACGTTTTAGTGGCATCCCTTTCACGCAGACACCGAGACTCTCAAGACTCCCTGTCTTTTGCTCAGCGCTTTCGACATGCACCTTTCCGACAGCAGTTCGCCAGTTCCGAGCCTGAACTAGTCAAACCAAACACTCCAATAGTACGATACGCCTCCCTGCGAGCAAGAGCACATGCCTGCTAAGACCAGCAGCCCCATCCTCCCCTCCAGTCTCCCCACCTCCTGGGACCCAAACCTAAATCCTCCTCAAACCTTTGCAGCCCTCCTCGGCCCTGTCTCCAGACCACGGCTCACCTCTCCCGGGTCGGTCGCTCTCCTCCCAAACCCTCTGCTCCTACGGGGGCTCCATCCGTACCCCCCAGCCTGCAGAACACCCTTCATACCTCCATGCTCCAAGCGGTCCTCCTAAACCCACCACTGAACATGAGGGTCCACCTAATCCCAAAGGACCAGGGCACCCTGGCACCCACCATGACAGCCTCCCACACGGCCACCTCGCGTGGAAATGCACATGGCCCCACACCAACCCACTCGTGACAGGCAGCAATGGACCCACCGGCCCCCCCACCAGCGTGGGAGGGAGGAGAGGGGCTGCAGGGGGGCACCTCCGGGGGCAAGAGGGGCTGCTGGCAAGGAGAAGGGGCTGAAGAGATGAGGAAGGGGCTGGAGGGAGGAGGAAGGAATGGGCCCGCACAGCCCGTGGG
>VFFE01007207.1:114339-137416 GCA_008921705.1 Burhinus oedicnemus
CCGGGGAAGGAAAAAAAAAAAAAAAAAAAAAAAAAAAAAAAAAAAAGAAAAAGAGAGAGAGGAAAAAAAAAAATTTGTTTCCCTGACTGAGCTTGGATGTTTTCCTTTCGCTTTGCAAAGTTTTCCCTGCTGAGCCTCCATTCCCTCGCCTCCTCCGGAGCAGGGCGGGACGGCGGCGGCCGGAGCGGGGCTGGAGCGGGCGGCGGAGCCCGGGTACCGGGACGCGGGGAACGGGCAGGTAGGTGAGACTGGAAAGGTTTCCTGGGGCCGGTTCTCCGAGCTACGTGCTGAGCTGGAGGAGAAGACGCTTGGGAGTCGGGGAAGGGGGGGACTGGGGAGTCCCGTCCGGGAATTGTTGCAAGGGGAAAGGGAGGTGAATGCGGGGAAAAGGGGGATGGGGTTAGCTGGCATTCTCCGGGAGAAATAAATGGGGGGAACAGAATGGTATCGCAGCCCCCCATGGTCTTTGTATTCAAGAAAAACAGCCCCTGAGAGCAGGAGACAGAGTCTGCTCCATCATTCCGGACTCTGCCATCCTGGGCTGTGCGGCCACCTCCTGAGCCGGGCAGGTGCCTGGGCATGGGGCTGGCAGGGCTGCCTGGTTCCTCTGCCAACTCCAGGAAGGTGTGCTGGCTCCGCTATCCCTCCTCCACCCGGGATTTGGCGGGAATGGGCTGTTTTGGGGTTGACGATGGAGCTTTCCACTGGGGGTGGTTGGGCCCCATCACACCCCGATGTGCTGGGATGAAATCTGGTGGCCACGGGGGAGAGGAGGGGTAGTGGGTCTCGGTTTGTACCCATGGGTGTAGGAATGGCTGAGTTACGGCAGGTTAATAGGTTACTGCTCCCCACTGAGCCGGGGCAGCCGGTCACGCGTGTGCTCTCAGGACTGGGGAAAACACACTTTGCAACACACAAATCCCCCTGGGAGCACACAGGCCGCGGCATTGGCCACAGTCCCCTCCAGTGACATGGAGCCATATGGCAAAGCAGGATGCTGAGACCCCTCAGTCATGTGGGGGGCTGTGCTGACCCCGTCCCTCCACACTGCTGGTCCATGGGACGGCTGTACCCAGCCAGCAGCACCCAAGTTTCACTCCACCTCATGCCATTGCAGGTCCAAAAGCCACCGTGGGCTCCTTTGTGAGACAGGCTCCAGCTCGGGCAGCCTGGCTTAGGCTGCATTGCAGGACTAGCTGCTCCAGCTCGCCTTGCCAGACCTCAGTTTATCTCGCCCCAGAAGAGATGCATCTTTATTGCTCTGCATCTTTATTTCCACCTACCTTCATTGCAGCTGTGTTGACAGGAGCTCAAGCAAAAACAGGTTATCCTCTGGGTGAGGTGGTGAATAACAGAGCTAAGGCCCTGAAAGCTGCCAGTGCTTTTGGGTGCTTGAAAGGGGATCCGGTCTTTTTGGTGATGGCGAGTGGTTGTGTTTCCTCAGGATCGTGGAGCTGGGGAGTGTTCGGTGCTTCTGAAACATAGGCTAGAAGGGTCTGAAAGCGGGTCTTCTAAGATGGAGAAGAGATGTGGCAGAGATGCATATCAGCCCCTGGCTGTGTTGGGAACAGGGAGGCTGCGCTGAATGCGAATGGGCCGGGGTGGCTACACTGCAAGTTAATGTGTGACCTTGGCAGGAGAGGGCTGGGAGCCCACACATGCTCCCGCAGCCAGCTGGAGATGGGGGCTGCTCCCAGGGAGCCAAGTAAGATTAATATTTCCATGAATTTTAGCCTCTTGTACCCAGGGAGCTGCGACTGCTTTGCAAAGGGTTGTAGCTACTGTGGGAAACATGCTCAGAGCGGGAAGGGGGATCCTTTGGGGCTACTGAACCAGGCAGTGCCAGTGGACCAGAGCCCAGGTGGCCATTTGCAGCCGTACTAACACCCAAAGGCCATGAGTGGGCAGGGGAGCATGGCAGGGATGTGGCCCATCGTTCGGAGAGTGCAAGGGAAGTGAGCAATCCCAGTCTGGAGGAGTTCCCACAGGCAGGGCAAGAGGCTTTTAAAGCAAAGGCAAGCAACAGCCAGCGGCACTCAGCCTGCCCAACTGGTCCCTCACAGGTCCCTTGTCTGGGGATGCACCTCCAGTGCTTGGATCTGTGCTGGCAGGGAGGAACGGCTCCCCAAAGCACCCTCCTGCCACCTCCCCTTGACACCTGGTCCAGGCTCTCCTGTCCCCATTTTTGAGGGCAGGAGCAGGCTTGGAGCATCCCTGTATCCCTTTGCAGGCCAGCAGGGAAGGGCAATAGCAGGACTGCCTGGAGAGGGTGAGGGAGGGCAAGAAGGAAGAGGGGACAGGGATGGGGAGCAGAGGAGACAGACCTGTTGGGGCTGCCTGGCTCCTTAGCCTGGGAGGTACATAACACTGTCACCGTCTGGAGCTAATTACAGGGACTTGTCTACAGCCCAGACAGCTGCCAGCCGGCATAATCACATCAAACTGGGCTGGGGTTTCCAGGACAGCCCCATGGATTCACAGCAGCCAGGAGCCCTGCCCTCTTCGCTCTCCCCCAGCACCACCCCACTGGGCTCCCTGCGGATGGCCCTGGAACAAGGTGCCCTGTGTACCCTGCCACAGAGCTGGGGCCACACAGGGACCACCAGCTCTGCTAAGTCCGCAGAGCACTGGAGGGGTCTAATTACAGCAAAGCCCCAACAGATTAGACAAATGCAGCTTGGAGGCTTAAGAAGCCACGCACAGCCCAGGACTGCCACCCACCTCCCATGGAGAGGGAAAAGCAGAGACACTTGTTACCCAGACAAGGCAGCAGCAGAGCTGGGACCCATCATGGGCCCATGGAGGTCCCTATTCATCATCCCCAGGGACACATGTGATCCTCCTGCACAGCTGTAAAGCCAAGGCTGGTTGCTTGCCCAACAGCAGCAGTGATAGTAGAGTGGTCCTTCACCACATCAGCAAGGCCAGGACTCTCTTTTGGCTGCAGATAGACAGAATTGACTCAGATGACGTCATCCCTATACAGGTCCCAGAGCTGAGCTGAGCTGAGCTGAGCTTTAAAAGCACTACCAACCAGCCCTGCAGTCCTTCTGGACTAACCCCAGGGCTAGCAGACCCCAAGCCCCAGGAAGGAGCAAGCAGCCCTTTTGTTTTATCTCACTGATTAGCTAATCTGCAGCGTTAATCATTGACCCAGGTGCGTGGAAGGGAAACCTGAGCTGCCCAGGCTGATCCCACCCGCTCCCAGCTCCAGAGCTGGCTGTTTGGGTGCGACATGCCGGCACCCCAAGATGCTGCTTAGGAAGGGACAGCTGTGGCAGAGGGAGCGCAGTAGGAGCAGATGCAGGGGCTAAGCTAGGGGTGTCGAAGCTGTTTAGTGGGAGCAGTGGGGACACGACTGCTGGTGCTGACCAGGATGGCCCTGACAGCACGGGCAGAAGAGGATAAACCAGACTTGCAGAAATACCATCCCAGTGTGTGAGACTGAACTGGTCCTCGTGGTGGCAGTGATGCAGGAGGACCTAGGTGCGTGGCCTGGGGGTTACCGCCCCTCAGCCCTCAGCCTGAGCCCCCGCCAAGCCACTTGCTGTATAAAACACTTTCCAGGGCAGTTGATCAATCCACAGCGGGCACTGGGCTGTATCCAGGGGTGTCCTGGGACTGTATGGTTGCAGCACTGAGACTTGTCCCCAGAGCAGCGGCTCAGCTCCATCCCACCCACATCCCACCCACATCCCACCCTCACTCCCCACGCTGGGGCAGGAAGCACGGACAGAGGGCGTCGGGCTCTGGGCCCGTGTCCAGGGAGCCACAGGAGCCACCACATTGCCATCTCGCCTTTGTTTTGGAAAGCCAAGCCAGGAAGGAAGCGAGCGGTGAAAAGCACCGCGTGAGGAGGAGGGGACAGGACCGGACGGGTTTCCACCGCGTAACCATTAGCCAGGCGAGGTGGTGGCGGCTGGGTGAGCCGGCTGCCCGGGCAGGAACAGCTGCTCAGGGCAGAACAATAGCAGCCCGAGGGGAATAAATTATTTTCCACTGAAATGGGCTAGACCTCGGTCTCCTCCCACTGCTCCTCTCAGGGACAGGCTACTAGACCAGCCAGCAAAGGACTGACGGCAGCTGGGGAAAATCTGCTGCTGTGGGTGAGTGAACAGCTGGTGCCATTTCCCAAAACCTGTTCCAGCTTGAGCACGGGCACCTGGGGTCTTCCCTGCCCGGCTTCACCCCATCACCATTCCGTCAGTGCCTTCTGCTCGGCAGACAAAGCCCCAGCCCTGCCAAGCACCCATGCCCTCGGTGTGGGTTTGCAGAGAAAGGACCAGCCCCCAAAAGCCCTTAGACTTCTGCAGTGGTTCAGCCAAAGGTCTCGAGGTCGTGGTGGCACTGAGCATCGTCCCAGTGGGACCTGCCCCGGGGTCCCTCCCCATGACAAGGGGCTGGTTGTCCTGCTGCCACATGGAGACAGGTCCACGCTGGGCAGGTGGGATGATATGTGTCCTGGGGATGACCCCTGCCTTGCTGAGGGTCTCACCATCCCTGATCCTCTCTTCCCAGCTCATGTCCCTGCCGAGCCCTGCATGGCCCCAGCGAGACGAGCCTCCCTCCTGCGGCACCGCCACTGGCCTCCTGCCGGCCTCATCCGACAGCGACTCCGGCTGTGCGCTGGAAGACTACCCAGAGCCCCCCGCAGACCCCGCTCCCCCCGAGGTGGGCAGCACCCTGGCTCTCCCAGGGCTCCCTTTGTTCCCTGCTCTCCCCCAGCCCTCTGGGTGCCATCCACGAGTGGTACCCACAGCCCAGCACCCCCACCCCCAGGATGAAACACATGTTTTAGCAACCTCAAGCAACCCAGCTTAATCCCCCTAAAAATATGCTTGTGTTTCTCTTTCCCCTGCGACATCCTAAGGTCCCGGTGTGCTTTGGCACCCGCTCGCCGCAGCCTGCCTCTCCTGCCGACAGGATCCGGCTCCGCACCAGAGCCCTCCTGCAGCAGCTGCCTCCTCAGGACTGCGATGTAAGATGTATTTTTTGGGTGCTGCCCACCCTGGGCTTCGCCCACCGTGCATCCCCTCACCTCCGCCTCCCCATGCAGGAGCGGTACTGCCCCGACCTCGCGGAGGAGGAGAGGAGGCAGCTACGAGCATTCAGCGCCCGACGGAGACGGGAGGCCCTGGGGCAGGGGCTGGCATGTCCCGTGCCAGGTCCCTGCCATGGCTGTCCCTGCAAGAAGGTGAGGCACCCCTCCACACCCCCCAGCACTGGGCAGCACCCATTCCCAGTGGGAACCTGTCCCCAAAAGCCAGCCTAACCCCAAACCCCACATCTCTCTGCCTTGCAGTGTGGCAGGAGGCTGAACAAAGGGGACCCAGGGATTTCGGCATCCCGGCTGGGGGACCAGTTCTGGCACCCCTCCTGCTTCTCCTGCCACTTCTGCCACCAGCCCCTGGTGGACCTCATCTACTTCCAGCAGGATGGGAGGATCTACTGCGGCCGGCACCATGCCGAGCTCTTCCGACCCCGCTGTGCCTCCTGTGACCAGGTGGGTTCTAGGCAGGGAAGAGCCTTTTACCTCCCTTTTGCTGTTGTTAAAAGCTCCTGAGCTTGGCCAGGGGCTGCGAACGCACAAGAGCTGCTGGTGGGAAAGAGGAAAGGTTCCTTCCTGAGCCTTGCAGAGAGCCCCATGCCCGCATCGAGGCAGGGGGGCTCTTCCTCTCTCCTCGGCACAGCAAAGCATCCTCTGGGCTATGGGTTTTCTAGCTGGGTGCTTAGAGGACGGGTTGTTTTCCGCCCCCCCCTTCCAGCTGATCTTCATGGAGGAGTGCATCGAGGCGGAGGGCCGCCGCTGGCACCTGGAGCACTTCTGCTGCCTGGAGTGCGACGTGCCCCTGCGCGGGCAGCGCTACGTGATGAAAAGCGGCCGGCCCTGCTGCCACGGCTGCTTCGAGAGCCTCTTCGCCGAGCCATGCCAGGCCTGCGGGGATCCCATCGGTACGGCCCCCGTCCCCCCCACCCCACTCTGGGGCAGGGTGCAGCGGAGCTTCCCTGCCTGGGCAGGTGGGACGTGGGCTGGGAGGGCTGCGGAGCCAGAGCCCCGGGGCTCGGCACGGAGGATGGGTTTTGGCACACAGCCGCGGGAAGAGCCTTCCCGTTCACCTGCAGTTGCCCCTCAGGTGCTGACAGTGAGGAGGCCACCCACCAAGGGCTCCACTGGCATGCCCGAGCCGCCTGCTTCTGCTGCAGCCTCTGCCGAAAGCCACTGCGTGGGCAACCCCTCACCTCCCACGGCGGCCAGCTCTTCTGCTCCGAGACCTGCAGCCTGGGATGGGATGCATCCTCCATCCCCTCCGACTCCTCCGACTCAGCTTTTGCCTCCGCCCCATCCCCCGACTCGACACCCCTCTCCCGAGCTGGTCCCGCTGGCAGGATTGCGCCAGGGATGAGCAGCACCTCGGTGGCCGGAGGCTGCAGGCAGCGGGCGGAAGGGACTGGTAGGGATCCTACTGCTCTGCTTGCAATGTGGTGGGAGGGGAGCGGGAGCAAAACCAGGCTCTGCTCAGCCCCTGGGTATGTTTATGGGGTATGTTGCATGGATGCAGCCCAACAAGCCCCCAGCCCTCCCGCAGGAGCGTGAGCGCTGGTAGCTGGGGTTTGGTTGGTACAACCCTCCATTGCATCCCGGGGCAGCACAAGGTGCTGTGGCAGGGCAGGCTCAGCCTTCCCCTTCCTCACTCATCCTTGCTTTCCTTCTTCCAGAGGCGCTTCTGGATCAGGCCCCTGTGCATCCAGCGTTCAGGAGCCTGGAGGACCACGAACCAGCTGCTAAGGAGCAGAGCAGGAATGATGTGCACGCAGGATTGCTGGGACCACTGGCCAGCCATCCCTCCAGCCCTGAGCCCAGCACAGAGGGTCCCAATGGGTCTGGAGCCTCGGGCCACCCAGTTTCAGGAGGCCCTGACCCCCGAACAGCCGCAGGCAATGGAAACCCACACTTCCGAGCAGGCACATCCCCTGCCCAACACAGCCCACGGCCAGAGGACATCGACCTACACGACATCACGGAAGAGGATGACTCCTGGTGTCCCACCTGCTCTTCATCTTCGGACTCAGACTCAGAGGAAGAGGGTTTCTTCTTCGGGAAGCCCATCCCCAAGCCCGGGATGAGCTCCCTGGGCAGGGAACCCCTGGGGAGGGCCAGGGGCAGGATGGCAAAGCCACGGGGCAGCAGCAAGCACTGCAGCGTGTCCTAGCAGTGGGGACAGGGGCGTCCTCGACTGGCATTGCCGTCGTGCCAGCCACTGCCGGGTCCTGCCAGCCCCTGCCATGGTCTCCACGCATTCCAAGTGTGTTTTGGACACAGCCCAAGGCTGGTGGGGAGAAGCCGCTGGGATCCTTCCCCCCGGCAACTGCTGGCAAAGCACAGCCTGCAATTCCTGCCAGCCTCTCCCGCAATTAGGAACAGGTAAAGCAGGTAGGGAGCAGAGAGCCGACAGCCCACACCAGGGCATGGTCTCCGACTCCCATCTCAGACAAGGTGGCAGCCCTGGAGAGCCGCCGCATGCAGGGGAGGGCAGCCGGGTGCTAAAGACAAGGGCAGCTGCCTGCATTGCCCCGCTGCGGGGCTGCTGCTGGGGAACCATGGGGACAGGAGGGGTGCTGGCCACCAGGGCCGAATCCTTCCCTGGGACACCTCCTTGAAGGATGAGCGCTGTTGCCAGATGCTCTCCATCCTTGGTGGCATTCCCCTGCCACTGTGGGGAGGGGGGGTGGGAGGGGACTTGGGGGGGCAGCTCTGCTGCCACAGACGATGCTCCAATAAAGCTCAGCTGAGACCTGAACACGGGAAAGCCAACACACCTTCTCTGTTCCTCCCCACCCTGGGGGTGCTGCCACCGGAGGGGTGTGATCCCTGGGGGCAGCCACTGCCCTCCACTGCAGCTGGGGGTCTCCCCTAGTGGATCTGGGATGGGGATCCGGCGTGGGACCCCTCCCTGTGCATGCTGGCCCCAGGAGAGTGAAACCAGAGCGATGGCAGAGCAAGGGCTGCAAAGATCATGGCTGGTTTATTTTTAGATTTACACCCAAGAACAATCCCCGGGGTTTCGGGACACATCCATGTGAACCAGGAATGGAGCGAGGAGCCAGGGCAGAGGGGAGCTCCCCACAGCTGCTCTCCCTCCCACCACCCTCCAGTAAAACCAGCTCCCCCTTTTGCTGCACATACAGGTCTGGGCAGGGCTAAAACTAAGCACCCCCCTCCTCCTCCATCTCGAAGAGAGAGGGTGGGACTGCATCAACAGGTCTGTACCGCCTTGATCCAAGGCCTCAGCACCATCACGAGCACCCTGATGCACAGGCACAGGCCCTCATCACCCCCTCAACCCTGGTTGGCAAGAGGGGGTGTCTGTCCGCTCACCCTGGCCCCTCCCTCGGTGGCTGAATCGTAGCTGTTGATGAAGTCCTCCAGCTCCTGGAGGTGATGGATCCGGCCCTGGCGGAGGTTGGCCCTCAGTGCCAGCCCCAGCGCCGCCTCCATGGAGGGCTCCTTCTGCAGCAGCATCGTGGCCACCACCGCGATGGTCAAGCTGAACTGCTGGTATGACTGCAGGGGAGCAGCATGGGGTCAGCATGGGGCACCCCAAAACCTTCCCACCAGTAGTGTGCAGCCCTTCACGGATATTTTTTCTCCCAGGGCTGGTCCACAAACCCCCTGACAGCATCTGCCCCTGCAAAGCCCTTCTTGCCCACAGGCACCTTCCCCTGCAACCAGCAGCACTGGGAGGGGTTTCTGCTCCCCCCACCCTGTGGCCAGCCTCAGACCCCCACGGGCCTCAGCTGGGGGCTACCAGGACTCACCAGCTCAATTTCTTCCTTCCTGGCAAGGACAGCGGCGGAGCGGAGGTCCGTACTGGCCAGGGTGGATGTCAGGAGTGCGGAGCAGAGCCGGTGCCGGCCGCCCACAGCCTGGGCGGTGGAAAAGGCAAGGAAGGGTCAGATGCTTCAAAGAGGAGAGGGACTGGGCAAGGCTGGGGTCAAACTGGGGCTGCTGGCACCGACTGCCAATCAAGAACTGGTCACTCTGCAGGGGAAACCCGCTGGGACCTTAGCTCCCCAGGGTGTCAGTTTGCCACCCTTTCTCCGAATGTGGGAGCTGCACCCTGCCCCCCCCCCCCGCCCCCGCCGCCTCAGCCCTGACAGCATCGCCATGGAGAGCCCTGCTAGCAGATTTCTCTTCCCCATTAGGCAGTAATTAAGCTGCTCTGCAATGCTCTCAGTTTGCTTTGTTAAAGCTCGAGTCCTGGGGTCGTTCACGCTCCAGCACGCTCTCAAGCCTCTAGTTATTTTTTTGGCCTTTCTCCCAGCTGCCTCCCGTTTATCAGCATCTCCGGCACAGCCAGCACCGGGGCTGACACGGGCTCTGCCTCCAGACAAAGCAGAGCTTTAACCCCAGCCCATGACCCTGCAAATGGGGAGGCCAGAGGGATCCTCCTCCGCTGCTCCTGAGCTATGGCAGTATCCCTTGGCCCAGGGCACCTGCCCTGTGTGGGGACCCAGGGATGCTTTGGGGTGAGCCGGGGCGGGGAGCGGAGGCACCTTAACCCCATACCGGCTCCGTCTCACCAGACCCAGGAGGGTGCTTCATCCCCAGTGAGGTCTCTGGTGCAGCGCAGACATCGGAGCTGGGCTGGCTGGGCTGTGTGTCACAGTCCACGGTAGCTCCCAGTGGGACCTGTGAGTTTTTGGATGGCTGAAGGCCACCATGAAGCTGTGGGAGAGAAAGAGGTTGGGGAAGAAAGGCAGTGGCTGCGCAGGAGCAGGGGTAGCCAGCAGCTGCCAGCACATCCCTGCCCACAGCAGCAGCCTCAGTGGGCTCTCCCCAGGGCAGGGGACACGCCAGAGGGCTGCCCACCATGTGCTGAGACCCACCCCATCGCGGGCAGCTTCTGCCTTGGCTTCTCCAGCTCAGCAGATGCTGCTGTCCCTGGGAACACGGGCAGAGCTCAGCACCCACCTCTCCAGCGGAGCCAGCCTCTGCGCAGACCCTCTCAGCAGGCTCCGGAGGGGCTGTTGGAGCATGGGGATGTGACCCACCACCTGCGCCAGCCTTAGGGACACTTTGGCTGCATGGTTCTACCTGTGCAAAGCATTACAGATTCATTGCAGAGCCCACAGCCAGGGCTGGCAATGCTGCCCAGGCAAGGAGAAAAAAAGAGTTTGCCAAGGGGACTGCAAGCTCCCACCTCCCCTGGGCACTGCTTTTAGGTGGGAAGAGGAGATGCTCATACCTCAAGGTCCTCCCCTGCCCTGGCAGAGCTCTCCTTTGGTGAGGCTGGCTCCGTTTCCGAAGCAGAGGGGCCCTGGCCGTGGCTGTCCGCAGGTTTCTGCTTGGCTCCCAGCTCAACCTGGGGACATGCAATGGCGTGATACCGGGACACGCATCTATCCCAGGGAGAAGAGCTGGGGGACGGGACAGACAGGGTGCTAAAACCCAAAGGAAACCATGGGGCTTTGCAGCCCCAGAGAAGAGTCAGGAAAATTTCCATGCCTGGCAAAGAGACAGCAAGGTGAAGAGCGAAAGGGCTGGATGAGAGAGAGAGAAGGAAGACGTTACACCGGCTGAAGAGACCCCAAGCTGGGCACCTTCAGAGGTGCGAGCATCCCTGTCTGCCCCCGGGAGAGGGGTGCTCTCCTACCAGCGTTGCTCCTGCTGCCTGCTCTGGCTCCGCGGCCTCTCTTGCAGCCCTGGGATCAGCAGCTGGGCTCTTCTGAGGAGTGCTGGCTGGTCCGGGGGGCTCTGGGACCGCCCCACTCACCGCCAGTGGGCCCTGGGGGAAACCACTCTGGTTAGGGGCACGGCAGCACTGCACTGCGCGGGGCTCAGACCGTGCAAACTCGGGGCACTGCTGGGATGGGGGAATAAAAACCCACAACCTGAGCCGTCCACTCCCTGCTCTGTGCACCATCTTTGCAGGAAATAAGTGGCTGGGGAGGATCAGGGTGCTGCGGCTCTTCTTTGATCCCCGGACAGCTTGTTCCAGAGAGGGATGGAGAGGACCTGGAGGAGGGCTGATTCCCTGCGGAGTGAGAAACACAATGGGAGCAACTCCTCACTCTGCCGGAGATGCTGGCGAGCAGAGTGTGGGGCCCCCCGCAGCCCCGGGCAGCCCATACAGGGTCAGCACAAACCTCTGGAGGGCCTGGGACATGGGAGGCACTGGACAAAGGTTAACTTTCGGCTGCCACGGCGAAGATGTCGGGGTTTCCCACGCAGGCGATGATAGCGCCAGGATGGGCGGCCATCCTGGAAACCTCCTCGCTCCCTGCAGGAGCAAAGGCAGACCCGGGAGGGGTGGAAATTTAGGCTGGAAGGTGTCTCCGGTGCAACCCCCCCCCACCCTGAGTAGGGCCAGCTTCAACGCTGCATCACCCCTTGGCCGTGCACCGGAGCAGAGCCTGGCCCTGCTCGCCATCCCACAGCTACACGGTCCCTCCGCACGGTCCCCCCATCCTCGGCACAGGCACCCACCCTGGCAGGCTGGCGGGGGGCCAGGGTGGGTACTCCTCCTCTTCGGGGAATTCAGGACAGACAAAGCAGTCGGGGCCAGGCAGCGGCGGCTCCTGCAGGGAAGGGGGTGGGTTTAGACATGGAGCAGGACAGGGGCTGCCGCTGCTCCCAGCACCGTGCAGGGAAACCTGTCCCCACACACTGTCATTGTCACCAGGGCAGTGAATGGCCCCTGACCCATTTCACCCACTCCCTGCCCTCAGCCCTGTGGCCGCTGCCACCCCCCTGGCCCACCACCCCCTTACCAGGTGCCAGGGCTCTTCAAAGCAGTCCTCAGGTCCTCGGTCCTCTTCTCCGTCATGCCAAGGGGGTGGCGAGTGACAGTCGTGTGGTGCCCATCTCCTGTCCTCCTCATCCCAAGGGAAGTCGGCAGGGTCAGGGAAGGGTCTGCAGTCCCAGGGACCGGGCTGCAATGGCAATCACTGCCAGTGAGGATGGTGGCACGCTGTGGGTAGCCACACAGCTGCCACCCCCGCCAGCCCATCTCCCCCTCACCGGGTGCCAGCCCTCTCTGAACCAGTCCTCAGGTCCTTGGTTGTCTTCTCTGTCATTCCAAGGGGGTGGTGGGGGACGGTCGTGGGGTGCCCATCTCCTGTCCTCCTCATTCCCATGGAATTTGGCAGGGCCACAGGAGGGTCTGGGGGCCCAGGGACCGTGCTGCAACAGCAAATCACTGCTGATGAAGATGGCAGCTCACCGGTGAGTTTTGGTTTTGCTGCGGTTCCCCCTCCCTGCCGTGGCACCCAGCTTTTTCTGCTTCTCCTGCTCCTGGGGAAGCCCCCAGTTTTGGCCACCCCAGGATTTGTAGGTGAACCCCGACAGTGCCGTCTCCCCTCACTGCACGGCTGCTCACCCCAGGCCCTGCCCCCTTACCGGGCACCGTCTGCCCCTGCCTCTCCAGTGCTGGTGCTCCCAGGGTGGCTCATCCCAGACGATCCGGGGGCCGGAAGCGCGGGGCGGTGGTGGTCCAGCCTGCCACGGACCGGGCTGTGGAGATAGTACAGGGAGGTGAAATCAGGATGAGACCCTCACCTTTGCCCTCGGACCAGCTGGATGCTGAGCAGGGACAGGAAGCCAGGAGCCCGTCCGCCCTCCTCTCCCAGCCAAGGTCCCAGATGATTCCCAATTCTTCCCCATACTGCAGCGATGTTCTTCCTGGCTCCTTGGCATCCCCAGTGATGGAGCAGCAGGCACCCATCCTTGTGCCGCAAAGCTCCTCCACTCCCAACCCACACGGGCAGCCCCAGCTGCGTGGCAGCAGGAGGGTTGCAAAACCACCTACCTCCCTGGGGAAGCCTCGGAAGCCCCTCCTGCAGCCCAGCGGTGAGAACATCTTGCCAAAAGCTCGTCCTGGCCCCGGTCCCAGTGAGAAGGCGGCCCCCGGGAGGTTAGCACCGAGCTGCAAATGGAGAGTTGTGGGTGAGCACATCCCACAGGACGTCACTGCCGGCTCAGGGATGGCTGCCAGCCAGGTGTCACCTGCAGCGGTGCCAGCTCTGCTGAGCCCTGAACGCTGGGTCACCTCCAGAGCCACACGGCATTGCCACCAGAGATGACACACAGAAGATGGTTGAGCTGGGGGCCACACAGATCCACTCGCCATCCCAGGAGCGGACACAGGTCCTGGCAGTGCCGGGGCTGCTCCCTCGGCACTGGGCACCCCCACACCCTGCCTGAAGCAGCTCCCCTTGCCTGCCCGAGCCTCCGCTTGCTCGCAGCCATGTTTCAGTCGCCCTGTGCAAACCCCACAGGTCACAGCACCCAGTGGCACCACCTTGCTATAGTCCTGCGGGATCCCGGCTGTTAAAAACTTGGAGACAGTTCAGGATGTAATTTTTGTATTAAAGTTTTTACTAGAATGTTAATGCGATAAGAACAAGCAAAGCAGCGCTGGGCGCGTCAGGGAGTCTCCGCTCCACTAACGGCGCGCCCTACAAAGCAACACAACCTCCTTTATACCCTAGTCTAATACATATTCATACTACTTCTTAGAAGTCTCCACCTCCAGGTTGCGCAGGCGCAATGGTCCATTTAGGGCTGTCTCAAATCTTCTCTGGTGATCGAGGGATTAAACATGGGGTCCTCCCGACAGTGTCCTTCAGTTGAACCTTCTCTTGTTCATGCATAATAACAGATATCTTACTTAACATAGTTTGCGATTACCAAAGCTTAGGCTAATTTAACGAACAAACACCAAAGATGTTTCCTTTCAGCAAAGACATATATGGTAAATTGCCTGTACACATTTGCCTCAGCAGGTCCTCAGCACATCCTGTGTTTGCACAACCTAAAGATGTTTCCTTATTTCACAACATTGTTCCATATTGACACGAATCACCATTGCATTCCTCACAATCCCTCGCCTTTCGTTTTATCAACTTGATTCATGTTGTGGCTTCAAATTTAGCTAGAGCCCTCTGTACACAAGTCCTCTCTGGATTTTCCCTTGTTTTTATGATCACTAGAGAGTGAGTAGCTTCCTTTGCTTTGGCCTCTTCATTTGTTGAATCCAGAGGTACTGCAGCTACTTGCATACCCTGGATTACTGAATGGATTAACTTTACAAAACATGGGAACAAACACGGAATGATCAAGAGAAATACACTAAGCATTACTATTCCAATAATTCTTTCTCTTAGCTTCCCAAAGCTCCAGGCATTTTCCCACCAATTTCTGAAATTCATACCTTCCCATGTTTGTACCGGGACATGAGCTACTTTTTTCATATCCTTTACTAATTGACTAACAGCTTGCCCTTCATCATCAATTTCCAGACAACAGTTAGACAGATTAAATTTTCCACATACACCTCCTTCTTGGGCTAATAAATAATCTAGAGCCAATCTATTTTGATATATGGCTGTTCTCATTTTAGTATTTTGTCTTGCTACCAGACTTAGAGCATCTCCAGTCTTGTTTACTACTATTTCCACAACTGCCTGCAGCCTAATTATTCTGTTTAACATATAAATAGGGGTCCGGTATCCCCAGGACCCATCTTCAGCCCAACTTGTGGGATCATAATAAGCAATGATCCTTTCTGGTGGCCATTCATCTTCTTTCCAATTCCCTCTTTGCAATTGTGTATCCCTTTTTTCTCTTTTTAGCTCTTGAACATCAGTATAGAGTGGCACTCCCAGTCTTTCTCCTTTTGATATTGGTAACAGGAAGAAACTGGGTCTAATAGTACCCAACACGCAAGATCCAGTCCAATTTTTGGGTAATTGTGCATAGGCCACCTTGCCACAAATCCAATAATATCCTTCTGGGGCAGGCCATCCCAGTGAAATATTTTTTCCTATTGCCCATTTCTTTCCTTCCTCTGGAATGCTAAGAGGAGATCCCCAACTTGTCCAGTTAGAATTTGACTCATTCCAGAGATATCCACCTTCACACACTAAATGTCCCACAGGTTTCCCTTTTCCGAGGTGTTGCCAACAACTATGTCCAATTATACTGGTTTGCAAAACCCATTGTTGCTTCCTGTTACCCTTTCCTGGTTTCCATAAGGTTGAATCAGATATGTTTGCTTCCAGAGATTCCCAGGGCCATCTTTCTCCCATATTAGTTCCTCCACATACATAACAGTTAGTTACATTAAGAGATTTAACAATATTTTCAGCTAGGTTGACAAATTCTTCGCAATAGTCGGAATTTCATATTGTACTCCCATCTCCATTTAATGGTAGAAGGAATGAAATACTAAATGTTGAATTTTAACTTCCCTAGTCCTTTCTTTAATCCTTATGTCTAGGATCACCCCAGGATCTTCTCCTGTCCCATAGGTTTTTATCCCATATCCTTTTAAGACAGCCGTCTTCCACCTACTTGGATTTTCAATGGTAGGATTCACGGGATTGCACATGCGTGTCGTACAATTAGGCCTAACATCTCCGTTTGTCAAGATTACTTTTCCTAAATTAAGGCTTTTACAATTAGTCAAATCCCACCCTGCGCTATCCCAACACACACAGGACCAGCCCCTTCTTCCACAAAGATGAGATGACTGGTATCGAGGAGTGGGACTCAGTTTATAATCTGAATTTATATGACATTGGCCCCCACCTGGACACATATATTTGGGTTGCTGGCTATAGTACCTTCTCCATTCCACACTGCCACAATTAGTGTCTAGGTCATCATCTAAGGCATCACATACATCAAAGGTTACCCAATTGGATTTACTCAGATTTGTAAATATAGGCCCCTTTCCTACAAGTCTACCCTCTTGATTATTAGTTCTAACCTCTATCCAATATTGGTAGGGAACTTCCTTCGGATCATAACAAGTAGTCCTCTCACTGTCATTACAACGAGCATATTCTGTCTGATTGATATAACAAGGGGATACTTTAGTCCCTTTACAATCATAGATGGTATGGTATACCAGAGTTTTAGTGGTCACTTGTCCTTGTCGAGTGTTTCGCACACACTCTGAACAATTTTGTGATAATTCAGCCTCAACCCATGTCATCAGACAGAGTAAACAAAGGAGAGCCCCGGCCCAGGCCATCGTACTCCAATGCCACAGCCCAAAGGGGTTGCTTCCCTTGGCAGGCAAAACGTTGGCAGTACCAGGTCCTTTCCCGGTCTTGCCCTCTCCCTTCTAGTATTTATTGGTCGGGTTGATTTCGTCCCTAAACACCCAGGTTAAGTAACCAATCTTTTACAGTTCTCTCGTTATAATCTAATCCTTCCTTTTCCAATATTTCCATCAAGCTTTTGGCTATACTTGCTTGTCTTAGATTTCTAGCAATCCTCCTGTTCTCTCCCCAGTGTCTAGATAACACTCCTCAATGGGGCAAAGCCCTCCTTCTATCCGCAGAATAACCTCTCAATTTGGATCAGGTCATTCCTTCCCCATTCAGATCTTTCTCTACAATTATCTCTTCATTCAGGACAGAATACACACTGTCTATGACTCACACAAGACCACGAAGATTTATAACCAGGATGCCGTAAACAGGTTATAAAATTGACCTTAGAAGGAGGAGGTTGCTCATTAATGGAATGTTCTATTTCACAAGCTGGAGCATATGTCCTTGTAGGACGACTTGTATCATACAGTCTCGATCCTCCCGTTTGCCTACGATGGGCTCTAATATAAAAACTATGTTCAACTTCATATAATGCAATCCGGTATATAGTTGTGGTTCGGAACAACGTGAGTCCAGGAGTTATCTTAAACCATTTATATAGACTCCTTTTTACCTCAGTCTCACAGGGACCTGACCCGTCCCGATAAGTCAGATTTGAATTAGGTCCGTCGCATCCGAAGTTTCAAATCTCCAGGTGTTGATTCGATCTTCCAACTGGAGTCCTCTGTGACGGGTCCCTTCACCCTAGAAACATGAGTCCAACCCCTTTCAGCAGTTCTTACAGCAGTTTCTGTGGTTAATAATACCAGAAATGGTCCTTCCCATCTGGGAGAGAGAGTTTCCTCCTTCCAAGCCTTAATCAATACTCTATCTCCTGGCTGTATTTTATGTATTGCAAACCCTAAGGGGGTTGCCTGGGCTAATATTCCCTTTGTTCTTAATTCCTGTCGTGGTTTTCTCCTATGACCTTAACATATTGTTGTATTGTCATATCTTCTATTATATGCCCCAAAGGCATACCTCGGGAATATGGCATCCCATATAACATTTCAAAAGGTGAAAGACCTATTTCTGAATTTGGCATCGTCCTAATATTAAGTAAGGCCAATGGTAAAAACGTTATCCAAGATAATTTGGTTTCTATCATCAATTTAGACAATTGTTGTTTTAGGGTTTGATTCATTCGTTCTACCCGTCCAGAACTTTGTGAATGCCATGGAGTATGATATTCCCAAGTAATACCCAGAGCTTCCGTAATTAACTTATACAATTTTAGAAGTAAAATGAGTACCTTGATCCGAATCAAACACTTTTACGATTCCAAACTGTGGTATAATTTGCTCCAAAAATACTTTAGCTACTGACTGGGCAGTTGCTTTGGTGGTTGGAAAGGCTTCCACCCAGTGAGTTAATTGATCTACCATCACCAACAGATATTTGTATCTTCCAACCTTTGGTAATTCCGTAAAATCTACTTGGATTCTTTCAAAAGGTCTATAGGCTGTTTTTCTTCCCCCAGCAGTGGTTTGTCTCATAACCTTTTTATTAATTTTCTGGCATGTCAAGCAACCGTGAGTAGCCTGTTTTGCAATTTCAAATATCCCGATACAACCATAATGTCTCAAAAAATGATCACTTAAAGCCCTAGTACCCCAATGAGTATGTTGGCGTAACCGATTTATTATTCTCCTGGCACACTCTTTAGGTAATATTTCCCTATTATCCGGGAGAACCCACTTTCCATCTACTAGGGTGGCTCCTAATTTCTGAATCTCTGTTAATTCCTTAGGACTATATTTCTTTTCCTCATTATTCACTTTTTGCTCAATTGTATATAATTTTGTCAGCTCCCTCAAGGCTGCTTTTTTTGCTTCTTCGTCCGCTAGATTATTACCTCTGACCTGGTATCCTGTTCCCTTCTGATGTCCTTTTATGTGTACTACTGCAATTTGTTCAGGACCTCTCAATGCCTGTAACACCCGAACTATCAATTCCTGATGTACCAAGTCTTTCCCTTGCGTATTAATCATTCCCCTCTCTTCCTAGATTTTTCCAAAGGTGTGGACTACCCCAAAAGCATATTTTGAGTCTGTATATATAGTTCCTTTTAAACCTCTTAAAGTCTCGAGGGCTCGACATAGAGCATATAATTCACATGCCTGAGCCGACCATGCAGGACTAAGGGGGCCCAATTCCTTAACTACCATTTTGATTCCATCAATTATTGCATATCCCGATTTCCGTTTCCCATCTATAACTCTACAGGATCCATCTATAAAGAATTTTTCACCTTCAGATAATTCAGTCCCCTCTAGGTCTGGTGTTATTTTCATCTGTAATTCTATTACCTCAATACAATCATGACTTAATTCACCTACAGGATCCCCATACAAAAATTGAGCAGGGTTTTGAGCACCGGTCACTCAGCTCTAACCCTGGTGCTTCCATCAAAATAGTTTCATATTTTAACAGTCGACTATCAGTTAACCGTTTCTCAGCTTTTTGCTGCAACACTCCCCGCACATCATGAGGAGAGAATACTGTAAGGGCAGCTCCAAATGTCACTTTTCGAGCCTCTTCAACTAATAAGGCAGCTGCCACCAAAGACTGCAAACACGTTGGCCACCCTCTACTTACTGGATCCAACAATTTTGAAAAGTATCCAATGGGTTTCTTATCTCCAGCCCAGTCTTGAGTCAGAACTCCATACGCAGTCTGGTTTGAGATAGTTACAAATAGCTGAAACGGCCTTTGGACATCTGGTAGGCTCAACTGATACCTCCTTTAATTTCTGAAATCTTACCTCATCCTCATCAGTCCATTTTAATCTGTCAGTCACTAATTTTTCATATAAAAATTTTACCTTTTCACTATAGCCCTCTATCCATTGTCTGCAATAGCCTAATAATCCTAAAACCTGTCGAATCTCTTTCTTAGTTTTTGGTGGTGACAATGATAATATCCCAGATATCCTTTCGGGGTCCAATTTCTTTTTCCCTTTGCTAAGCCAATGCCCCAAATATTTTACTTCATTTTCCACAAACTGCAGTTTAGATTTCGATACCTTCAGTCCCTTTTCCCCTAAGAAATTTAATAATTCTATAGTTCCTATCCTGACGTCATCTTCAGTTTGTCCAGCTATCAACAAGTCACCTATGTACTGCCGAAGTTTTACTTCTGAAGATGACTCCAATGTTAACAACAATTTTTCTAATGCTTGTCCACAAAGGTTGGGCGATTCAGTAAATCCTTGGGGAAGCACTGTCCATCTCAGCTGTTGTTTTCTATTATTAGATGGGTCTTCCCATTCAAACGCAAAACAGTCTCCGCTCCCTTCATCCAGGGGGCATGACCAAAACGCATCTTTCAAATCAATCACGCTATACCAAATATAATTTGGGGATAACTGATTCAGCAACACGTAAAGGTTTGCCACCACGGGGAAACGGGTCTTAGTTCGTCCATTTACTGCCCTGAGATCTTGCACCAATCTGTAAGACCCGTCCGATTTTAGAACTGGTAAAACAGGTGTATCGTGTGGAGACACACAAGGTTCTAAAGTCCCGTCGTGGTTTGGCCTCAGCCGGCAACAAAGAACCAGGCGGCCGCTCGCTCAGCCCCCGCGGTGGTGGGGGAAAATCGGGAGAAAAAGGCAAAACTCGTGGGTTGAGATAAAGTCAGTGTAACACAACAGCAAAGGAGAGAGGAAAACAACAACAATAACAGCAATGGAGGGATGCACACACAGGGTTACTGTACCAGCGCTCCCCGACAGGACCCCGGGCTGCTCCAGCCCGCTCCCGCTCCCGAGCCACCACTTCCTCCCCCTCTCCCCGCCGGCTCCCCCCTATGGACTGGGCATGGCGTCAGGTGGCATGGAATACCTGTGTCCTGGGCCAGAAAATTAACCCTATCCCCGCCGGAACCAGGACAAGTGCCCTTACTTAATAGTTCATCTATTACTGGTTTTAGACCTTCCCTACTTTTAAGGGGAATAGGGTATTGTCTTATTCGAATTGGTGTCTCCGGATCAGCAATTTCTGTCTTGATAGGTTTTATTTCTAATTTCCCAGTTTCCCCTGGAGCGTACCAAACTTCAGGATTAATTTTTTCCTCATCTTCTTTGGTCAACGTATAAAGTTTGACCTTCAATTCTCCCTTCTCTATTCCTATTTCTATTCCTAATTCTATAATCAAATCTCTACCCAAGAGATTATTTTCAGCTTCTGGCACCAATAACAAGATCCCCATACTTATTTTATATTTTTATTCCAATTCTACGTTCTCAATAATAGGTACCTTAAATGGTTCCCCTTTAGCCCCTACTATGAGGGCAGTATTTTTCCCAATTACACATCCTTTTGGGATTCGTCTTACAGTAGATCTTTCAGCCCCTGTATCCACTGGAAATTCAACCTCCTCTCCCTGGGGACCTACTTTCAATATTATCAAGGGCTCCTTTGATGACCTGGTCCCCAGAAAATAGAGCCCCTGACACCCCTATTCCTCCTGAAACATCCTCTCATCCTGTTCCCGCTTTCTACAATTCCGTTTCAAATGTCCTTTCTTCCCACAATAATAACATGTAGGCCCATTCTCTCTAACTGGGGTCCTTCCCCTATCTTTACTAGGAACTTTAGGTTGTTCCATAGGTCTACTAAAATGGGGTTTCTGAGACTTTTCTTCTTCTGGGTTTCTTGAACTGCTGCAACAAATATTTTCACCTTGGCCTTCTGTTTCTCCTCATCCCTTCTAACATACTTTCTGTGCTTCTCTCAGTAACTCCTGTAAACCTCTGTCTTGCCAGTCATCTGTTTTTTCCAACTTCTTCCTAATATCTCCCCAAGATCTGGCCACAAACTGAGTTTTCAGCAAGGCCTCTCCCACTGGGGACGTAGGTCTACTCCTGAGTACATCTGTAAATTTTCCTTAACCTTTCCAGCCAATCAGTTGGTGATTCATCTTTCCCTTGGTGTTCACTAAAAGCTTTGTTAATATTTTGCCCTCGCGGGACTGCTTCTCTAATTCCGGCTACTATTAAATTTCTAAGATCCCTCATATTCTGTCTGCCCTGCTCTTGCTGGTGGTCCCAATTAAGGCGGACATTGGGCCACTTCTGATCTCCCGGTGGTCCCGCTTGATTCTGCTGTTCCCATAAGCGCATTCCAGCTTGTCTAATCATCTGCCTTTCCTCAGTTGTGAAGAGGACTCCTATAATTGATTGCATTTCATCCCAGGTATAGGTGTTAGGTCCCAGGAATTGATCAAGCCTTTCAGATACCCCTAGGGGGTCATCTAAAAGTTTTCCCATTTCTTTTTTACATATTCTCACGTCTCCGGTATTAAGAGGGACGCTTACAAACCCTATTCCTCCTACACCCCCTCCCATAGGTACTTCCCGTAAGGGGTACAGGTTGCCTCCCTGAATCTCTGCCCCGCTGTCTCCTAGTTGCTTCTATCTTTCTCGGTTACGAGTTCTACGAGCTGGTGGAGGGGAGGGAGCACTAGGTCTAGGTTCTTCATCCTCTGAGCTTTCTTCATATGGTGAAGGAAGATTTTCTAAGGGTTCCCATTCCTTATCCTTAGAAGTTTCTTTAACCTTGTTTTTATTTTTCAAAACCAAGATTTTTGATGTTATTCGGGAACCTTTCCACATGTGTGCATAATCACTTTCTTCCTGATTAAAGGGTGCTTTACTATTTACATATATATTTAAGGCCTGACATATCCAATCGTCGCTAGTCCCAAATTTTGGCCAAAATAAATGATCAGGTCTAATAGGTTCTTTGGTCCATTCGACCATACAATATTGGATCATCTTTTCCTTACTTTTTCCTTTGGCTTCTGACCAATCAGACCAATATTTTAACATAAGTCCCAGGGGACTGTCCTGGGGAATATCTGGTAAATCGCTCCCTTTCTTATTTTTGGAACCTCTCCGTGGGTTCCCTGAGCCATGGGATTTACTACCCTTTTGGCCCATGGTCCTGGGATAAAACTAATCCCGTATCCTTTACCTGAGACTTTCAAACCCCCCTTTCGCTTCGCCTCTTCACCGGCCAGGCCCCTCGTGGGACTCTGGAACCGTGGTTAGAAAGGCTCCGCACTCGCTTCGTGATAATATCACGTCTCAGTCACACCACAGTCACTCAAGCAAAAATTCCTCCCCTACCAAGTGATACTCACAGTCCAAGGTCTTCACTTGGATCTTCGTGCGCACAAGTAATTACAGGGAAATCTTACTGCAGTTTTCTCCGGGAGCTCAATTTTTCTTTTGCTTGTTCTTATTGCGGTTGGTTCGGGATACTGCCAGTCTGAGGGGGACGATAGAGTCCAGGGGCCACCAAAAAGGTGGGGCGCCTCCCCTGAAAAACTAGTTCCCCAAAGGCTTGCAGGTCACATCGGGGTCACCAAATTGTTATAAATTTCGAGACAGTTCAGGTTATAATTTTTGTATTAAAGTTTTTACTAGAATGTTAATGCGATAAGAACAAGCAAAGTAGCACTGGGCGCGTCAGGGAGTCTCCGCTCCACTAACGGCGTGCCCTACAAAGCAACACAACCTCCTTTATACCCTAGTCTAATACATATTCATACTACTTCTTAGAAGTCTCCACCTCCAGGTTGCGCAGGCGCAATGGTCCATTTAGGGCTGTCTCAAATCTTCTCTGGTGATCGAGGGATTAAACATGGGGTCCTCCCGACAGTGTCCTTCAGTTGAACCTTCTCTTGTTCATGCATAATAACAGATATCTTACTTAACATAGTTTGCGATTACCAAAGCTTAGGCTAATTTAACGAACAAACACCAAAGATGTTTCCTTTCAGCAAAGACATATATGGTAAATTGCCTGTACACATTTGCCTCAGCAGGTCCTCAGCACATCCTGTGTTTGCACAACCTAAAGATGTTTCCTTATTTCACAACATTGTTCCATATTGACACGAATCA
>VFFE01007207.1:143682-183239 GCA_008921705.1 Burhinus oedicnemus
GCCCTACAAAGCAACACAACCTCCTTTATACCCTAGTCTAATACATATTCATACTACTTCTTAGAAGTCTCCACCTCCAGGTTGCGCAGGCGCAATGGTCCATTTAGGGCTGTCTCAAATCTTCTCTGGTGATCGAGGGATTAAACATGGGGTCCTCCCGACAGTGTCCTTCAGTTGAACCTTCTCTTGTTCATGCATAATAACAGATATCTTACTTAACATAGTTTGCGATTACCAAAGCTTAGGCTAATT
This sequence comes from Burhinus oedicnemus, assembly GCA_008921705.1. Classification (NCBI taxonomy): domain Eukaryota; kingdom Metazoa; phylum Chordata; class Aves; order Charadriiformes; family Burhinidae; genus Burhinus; species Burhinus oedicnemus. The sequence goes on from VFFE01007207.1 coordinate 143,935, forward strand.
TAACGAACAAACACCAAAGATGTTTCCTTTCAGCAAAGACATATATGGTAAATTGCCTGTACACATTTGCCTCAGCAGGTCCTCAGCACATCCTGTGTTTGCACAACCTAAAGATGTTTCCTTATTTCACAACATTGTTCCATATTGACACGAATCATCATTGCATGCCTCACACGGCCAAGCTGCTCTCCTTCCCAGTGCTGGAGCAGGGACAAGCCACCCACTGGGTGCCCCCGGCCAGCCTGACACTGCAGCGGGGTGCAAGCCCCACTCCGGGCTGTGTCCCTGCCCCTGTGCTGCTCCCATGCGCAGCCTGGCACGGGCACAGTCTGGGCTCTCCATAGTGGTGAGGGGCTCAAATCCTGCGGATGCAAAGGGGCATTGCCCAGGCTCCCCAGGACAGCCTTTGTGGCTTCCCTATCGCCGGCCCACAGCGGCTGCGGGGGTCAGAGATCAGGGCTTATCACAAGGGATGCAGTCCCAGCGAGCACAGGATGCTCTGACCTGAAACTGGCCAACCCCAGCCCAGCCACGGCACTGGGCTCCCATAGCCACCAGTTAACACTCAACCCGGGCTGGCAGGAGTTAATGGCAGCACAGGAACCACTCTTTGTCTCACAGGTCAGCAGGGACCACGCTAGGGCAGTAGGGAGAGTAGAAGAAATTTGTCCCCAAATTGAGGTTTTACCTGGCAGATCAGTTCCAGGTGGCCCTGGAAAGCAGCTCACCCACCCAGAGAGATGAAGCATCAAGGAATGTTGGACGGAGACCCCCTGCACCCCAGCCCAGCTCCCCACAGCCCCTCACCCCTGGGGCTGCCAGATCTCCCCCACCCACCCCCACATTTGCTGAATGGAAACCGATAGCAAGCGATTGCTGATGGCAGCCGGGTGCTAACTGCCCCCCAGGGAGCTCCCTTGGAGCCTTCCTGAGCACTTTATTTCCTTTCCTTGAAAGCAAGCTGCGATACCCTCTGTGATGAGCTCCATATAGTTTGTTCATCGAACCTAAATTGGTTCATAAGAATGTAACTGCTTAATAGGATGTGATAAGATAACCAACATCCTGCTGTATAAACAGGATGCGAAAGCAAGGCTAAACCGCAAGGCCAAATAGTAAAAAGACTTGAAGGAGGGGAAGGGGGGGGGGCTCATGAAGACGAGGAGTTCGTGACGTGAGGAAGAAGAGGAGCCTTCATCCCCAAGATCCCACAACAAGTCGCGCAGACGCAGAGTACACCACTAAACCGGAAGACGGAGGATATAAAACCAGTGACTCTCGGGAATTGGGTGCGCGCCGTTGGTGGAGTAAGACTCCCGGGCCGCCCAGCGCTGTTTTGCTTGCTGCCGCTTGCTAAATAAATAAATAAATAAATAAATACTTCAAATTTTAAATTGGTTCTGTCTCTCCTCAATTTGTGAGATCAACTTATAACACCCTCCAGGAGCTCTTACTCCAGTTTGCGGAGCAGCGTCTGCTTACACCCATTTCAGCCATTGAGAATAAACACTCGGTAACAGGAGAAGCGCAGACGGGGCTGACAGACCCCTCTCCTTTCCCGAGGACTGCCCAGACACCAGGCAGCACCTCTTTTCAAACTGGCCTCTGATAATCAGGGACTGCCAAATGTCTCCTGTTATCTAAGATCCCTCAGCAAAACTGGTTTGAAGCGGAGTTTGATGCAAGACCTGCGAACTCTGCACCGCATCAGCCTCTGGGTGCAGCCGCTGCTCCTGCTTCACCCCACCTCTGCGGCTCCACCGTGCAAGGGGGCACCCTGCACCCCCAGGGCACACAGCATCCGTGCAAGGGGGCACCCTGCACCCCCAGGGTACACAGCATCCATGCAAGCCCACCCCCCCAGCGCCTGCCTCCATCCAGCTTCAGTATCATCTGGATCGGCCTCACTGCTACAGAGTTGCCGGGATGCTCCCAGCCCTGTGCCGGGGGATTTGGGGGAGCAGGGCCCCCCGGGGCCATGGCACAGCCTGCAGGGACGAGGAGGGGAAGGGGAAGAAAGAGAGGAAGGTCCAGGGAGTGTGGTGGCCCTGGCATGACAGGGCCCAGCAGGAAGGGACACTGCCATCGCACCCACCTTTGCCGATGCCAGGAGGCTGAGCAGCGTGCCCAGCACCCCGCTTCCCAGGGCTGGCTGACTCCGGCACTGGGGCGGCCAGGAATCTGTGGCTCAGTGCCGCAGTGTTCGCTGAGAGCTGCTCAGGGCCGAGGTCTCGCTGAAGTTGCCTGTGTCCGTTCACCTCCTAGCACCACAGCAGAATTTGAGCCCTGCTCACGGCATCGCCACCCCCCAGCAGTGCCAGCTGTGGCTCAGAGGGTTTCCCAACCCCACTGCCGGTCAGATGCATCGCCTCCTGGTGCAGCCAGGCACTGGACACCTCTGCCAGGCACCCACAGTGTCTCCTCCTCCCTATTTCCCTGCATTCCCACAGGAAACGGCACTCCCAGGAGTTTGGCCCTCCCAGGAGTTTGTTAGCACCAGCCAGATGTGCTAGTACAAGGTACAGACAACTCGCCCGGCCCCATGATGAGACACATCACCTTCCAGATGCTTCATGAACATCTGCATCGTGTCAGGGTCTGACAGCAGTGGGAGGTTTTGCTGGGGGCTGGGAACACTTTGATAACAAGCTGGTCCAAACTGGTCTGTCCAGCAATGCAAAGTCCTGCCTCAACACGGAGCGTGAAGAGGAGTTTGCGACCTTGTAGGGAGGAGATAAGGGAGAACAGGGAGGCTCAGGGTGAGCTTGCCGATACCAAATGTTAGCAAAGGAGATAAAAGGGAAATCTTAAAGTCTGAGGTGGAGTAAAATCCTTCAAAGATGGCAAACGAGTTCACGGGGACAGGGCAGCACGTGGCCCATTGGAGCTGGCTGCTTCTCAATGGTGGTCCCACCAGGCAGATAACACACAGCTTTCCAGCTGGTTGGCTAATAGTCTCTAATAGCTATAAATCAATTAACTAACCAGGTGGATCAATTAGCTCTTTGCAATTTGGGAAAGGAATACAGCAGCAGGGACCACATGGCTGCAGCCTGGATGGCCAGTGTCACAGTATGTTCCCCCCTCAAGAGCCGAGTGGCTCCGTAACCCCATGGCTGGTGCACGTCTTCTTACCAGCGCCTGGTTTGGTGACCTGGGTGTCCCCAAAGAGGAGGATAACTAGGTCTCAGGGAGCAGGGAACTAGGAGTAATAGGAAAGCTATGCTAATTGCTAGAAATTCTGTGAAACGACAAGCTACACTGATGGTTAAAATCTTCACATAAAGCTCTAATTAGAACTACAACCCTGTGGCCAGTTCTCATTCCACAAAGAATCCTTAAAAGAACCTGCCTGACCCCGTAGCATCGGGTGACACACACTGCACCCCAAAAGATGCAAACTCCGTCAGGTTTGGGGCTCCGCAGTGAATGCCTCTGCTCGGGCCAGGTGACTTCAGCAGGTCTCAGTCCCATCATCTGCTTTTTCCAGGCACAAAAACTCAGGCGCAGGGTCAAAGTCCCGTCTTGGTGCACTGATCTGCTCCCAGCTCACCCAGTGAACACCCCGTCCCACCAGTAACCAGCTGTCACAGTGACCCTGGCCACTGTGTCCTGGATTGTTTGATGTGGAACCACATGGGCAGGGTAATGCATAACCTGTCATCAAAGAGTGTGGAAATTAAGGCAGGGACAGCCACAATTACAGTGAGATTAGTACCAGGGCACTGAGAAAAGGAGATAGCTGCCTAGGCAAGCACCAGGGCAGGGTGCTCCAGCAGCAGGCATGTGTGCAAGGCTTAATGGTGCTAATGAAGCTGGTTTTGCTGTCGGGAAGTCCCCTCCCAATGGAAACAGGCACCTCCCGGGGAAGGTGGTGATGCCTGGGGTGGCGGAGAGACTTTTTTTCCCCCAAAAAAGCCACAAAGGCGGACACAGGGGCTGCCAGGAGAGGGGGAGCGGGCTAGGGAAACGCCAGGCCCTGCTGGGGGCTCACGGGGCAGAGAGCAGCTTGAGGTCTGGGAACCAGAGTGAAAGAGCAGGACGGAGTTGAAGGGAAAGGGAGAATTTGGGAACAAAACAGGATAAAGGTTTAGGCACGGGCAAGGAGAGACAGGGGAAACAGGAGAGACGTCTTCCAAACAGCACTGCTGCAACGCTGTCCTGCCCAGGGGTCCCGCCGGTGCCTCCCGCCGAGCGCTGTCCTTTGGGGCACAACGGTGCGGGTTCCACCCGTCCCGGCTCCGGGGGCCACCTGGAAAACGGGCAGCCGGACAGGAGGCGAGACCCGGCTCAGGGCCCACGCAGCGCTTCCGCCATTCCTTCGCTTCCCACACGCTTCCTTATCTCCCACCCCGCCCCGCCACCGCCCCCGCAATCCCGGACAGCGGCCTTCCTGCCAGGCCGCGTTGCACTGAGGCCTTGCGCTAGGCCGCGCCGCGCCGGAAGTGACGGCATCGCGCAGCGGCGGAGCAGGAGGAGGAAGCGGCATGGCGGCGGCAGCTGGGCCGGCGGGCGGACCGGCGGGAGGGCCGCAGGGGCTGCGCGGGTGGCTGCGGAGCGCTTATCGCTTCGCCACCGATCGAAACGACTTCCGCAGGTCGGTGCGGCGGGCGGGGAGCGGGAGCCGGAGCGGGAGGGGGCGAGAGCCAGCGATTCCGGTTTGTCTTTCAGGAACCTGCTGGTCAACCTGGGGCTATTCGCCGCTGGAGTCTGGGTCGCCCGGAACCTGACGGACATCGACCTGATGGCCCCGCAGCCCGTCCCGTAGCGGCAGTGAGTCGGCGGGGAGGGAGGGGGCGGGCCCGGGAGGCCGCAGGGACGAGGGGCCTCCGGGCGGGGCTGCTGCGCTCGGCTGTAAAACTTGGCCCCACATATCGATGACCACGCGTGTGTACCCTCCTGCTGGCAGAACCCTCTCTAAAAGCATGTCAGCCCCCCCTCCCTCCCCCCGGGAAGGGGATGTCACCATGTGAGGTGACCAAATAAAAGATAATCATAGAATGGTTTGAATTGGAAGGGACCTTAAAGCTCATCTAGTCCCACCCCCCTGCCATGGGCAGGGACACCTCCCACCAGACCAGGTTGCTCCAAGCCCCGTCCAACCTGGCCTTGAACACCTCCAGGGATGGGGCAGCCACAGCTTCTCTGGGCAACCTGGGCCAGTGTCTCACCAGCCTCACAGTCAGGAATTTCTTCCTGAGATCTCATCTAAATCTCCCCTCTTTCAGTTTGAAGCCATCATCCCTCGTCATGTTGCTACATGCCCTTGTAAAAAGTCCCTCTCCAGCTTTCCTGGAGCTCCTTTAGGGACTGGAAGGGTCTCTAAGGTCTCCCCAGAGCCTTCTCTTCTCCAGGCTGAACAACCCGAACTCTCTCAGCCTGTCTTCGTAGGAGAATGATTAATGAGGTACAAGGGGGACTAAACCCTGAGCACATGCTGACACCAAGCCTAAAGCAATCGAATTCGTACAAAGCTCTATTAAACTGCCATATGCCAACTAGAACTAGAAACAACTGTGTCTAACTCTGCTTAATTGCTGACCTAGGAAAGAAACAGCGCTGCAAGGGAGAAGAGCTCGCCCTCCTTGCACACGAGGACCAGAGGAGATGTGTTTAGCCAATACGTTCATGGGAGTACATTCTGTTCTTCTCTGCAGAGCTGCTACTGGCACATCAAAGCTGTCAGGCTTGAAGCAATGACAAGGAGGGGAAAAGCTCTTCAGTGTGAGAGGGAGAATTTATTTTCAGTTCATTCTGCAAGGCACAAAGAGAATAGTTTTCTCAAGGATGTGAAGCCATTGTGCGTGGAATTTTCTTCTGTACCCCCATCTAGATGTTTATTAAAGTATGTAGAATAATGACATAACCCACTGGAATTTCATTTTTTTTAATAAGAAACTTCAGCTTACAAAAACAAGGTGTAAAAAGAGTAAAGATTTACAAAAAAATCATAAAAACATGATTTATATTTCACACCCGAAAGACAAAGGAACAAGTCCAGTCCTGGGTTGTAAGCAGGACCCATCAGCTACTTATTCAAAAGAAAAACAAAACTCTGACAAGCCCTAGGTAAACTCTAACCACAAGAAGGTTTCCTGGGTGATGTCCGGATGAGATAAAGCTGGGACACTTACTGTAAAGGAATGATGACTGTGTAGGAAGAAGAAGCCATTTGGTGTTGCATAGCATTTTAGCGCCCTGGACTGAGACTGCACCTTGCCATTACCAGCTTTAAAGTCCAGCTGTGGGTGGTGAAGCTGTTTGGGGGACAGCGAAAGCACCATGTGAGGCTGACGTGGGAGCTGCGGCTGTGATTTACTTGGGTGCGTTACACAACAGCTCGTCGAAGATGCTATTGGTAGAGCAGAGTAACTTCCCAGCCCTGAGCATTATGGCAGTAGGACTGCAACATGGCTTCAGATTCTTTGGACAGTTACGCACGGGTTTTTAGTTTAAGACATTCTTCTGAAGTAGCGCTGCCTCCACGTCTTGTGACCGAGAACTGCCCTGTTACCTGCCCCAGAGAGAAACGCATTCCACTACCAATACAGATTCTTAAAAATGCCGTTTTCAAAGTGGGTATTTTAACATCCTGTAAAGAAATGAAGCTCCTTTGAAGTACGGATAATCCAAGTTATGCAGAAACAGTTTCTGCAGGAAAAAGGGATTAATTAGAACATTAAGTCATTTTATAGTTAATCTTAGTTTTGATTTAGAACACACTAATCTCCTCCTGAGGCCTGGGTTCAGGCAGGGGGCAGTTCATGCAGTTAAGCACATAAGGCTGCCATAGGTGACTTACTGGATACTGTCTTAACAAACCCTGACTAAAATAAAAGCTGCTGAACCCGCGATTAGGAGTGGTGCGCCTGCACCGAGCTGTGAGACAGCTGGACAGATTGCCAGAAACATTCAGTAATTAATTGGATTCTCTTGTCACTTGCTGCTGCCTGAGAGTGTCCTTGAAGCAAAGGCAGTCTCATTCATGAGCACAGCATGGCATACATCAGCTTAAGTCATTAGTGACGTCAGTACCAGAAACTCGAAGCAGAAACTAGAGACTGTTCTAACTTGAAGCCCCCACAGAAGTCACTGAAAAATCAGGAAACCCACCCAAGCTCCAGCCTGGCTCCTCACCCAAGAAAGCGGCGCAGCATTGCACTCTTGTTTTCACCAGGGCTGCCAGGGGATTTCATATTGAGGAAAAACTGCTCATCTTCTATCTGGCCTCTGCCAACAGCACCCTTCCAGCAACCTTACCTTAGAGTGGGATTCACTTTTTTAAAGTGCTAAAGATTAGCTTTAATTCTGCCCTTACTCTAGTCAAGAGTGAAGCTTCCAGGGCATTAGCAGAAGCAGGGGCTCCCCGGGAGCACCCTGCTCAAGCCCATCCCACCTTAAGGGAGCTCACCTGGGCAGCACTCCTCTCTGAGAAGCTGGTTTAAGGTTCTAAACTGTGTATAAGTTTCTTTTATGGAAAGGCAGACCTGTTAAAAAAGGTTTTACTGGAAACAAACTCATCCGCTTGTTCCTTTCCTGTAAACTGCTCGTTAGATGTGGCTTAAAGAGTTTGTGACTGCTTAACCAAAGCTGAAGTTAAGCAGGGGAAAAAAAAAAAGGGGACCCAATTCTTTTATATGGGCACTAGGTTGGCAGTGGTAAGTTACTGTAGTTCGCACATCTGATAAACTAGGAGAAAACTTGGTTTTCACATGAAAATACGTGGTTCATCTTCTAGGAATATGAAATAGCCTTAAGGGCCAGGCCTAGTAACATCATTTAATAAATGTAAGGAGAGTGAAGATGACACATGCTACGAAAATGCCATTCCTAAATCAGAGGTGTGGTTATGCAGCCCAAACACTATGCTAACTGTGCAAAAGAGAAGGAGCCTCATGGGTGGTTATCCTAATTTCTCAGCTACTGATTCTGTTCAGTGGTGCACCACGAGCTTATGGTGATATTATTCACATGCATAGCTCTGGCCTGCCCATGCTATCATACATTCTTTAACCTTGTCTGGCCTCTAACGCAGCACGGATTTGTACTAACACAGTTGTAACAGTACAGATTATCCCCATGGTACAGATACGGTTATCTAAAGAAATAAGGCTAGCCTAAGTACTTTACACTGAACCCTGCCCACGTTGAGGGGATATGGTTGTTCCTCTTCAGCAGGAGCAACATTCAGAAGCTCCATGCTCCCATAAAGACATGCTCATGAAGAAAGTGGCTGTAAGGCAGGAACAAAAGGAGGCCTCTTCTACTCCAGATGCCACCAAGTCCTAGTCTGACAAGTCAGGGCACAGCGCTTTAAAAAAAATAAAAATCAAATTCACCACTTTCCACCTATATTGGAAGTATGTTATCAAGACTAAAAATTACAAATCAAATTGGGTAAAGTCATCGACTGTATCATCTCCTTTCTCACCTCCAGTTATGCAAAGCATTTACAGTGATGTTGTGGGCTTTAAGTAGGTAGCGCTTTTATAAAACTTGAGAATTTGGGGTACTGTTCCTTAGGAACTGTAATATCTAATGGGAAAGCACCATTCATTTTGCCAGTATGAGGCTACTGATCAGAGAGTTTTTGCTGCAAAAACAGTAGGAGCTTACTGCTGAGACTGCGTTTGGATTTTGTTAATGTGTCTGCCTGCAAAACATGAAATCCTGTAACACACAAGGTCCCCTTATCAGACGCTTCCTGTCTCTTCTAAACTTAGATCACAGATTATTGCTGTGGTCAACTTGGCTTTCTTCTTACTGGTCATTTCATTCATCCCAGCTCCCTCCCTACCCCCAGCCTGCACAAAATCAGTAGTACAGCAGTTCAAGAAGAACCCTAAGGGTACAGCACTTTGCTGTAACTGCAAGGCATTCTGCATCGTGCCAAGCTTCAGAACAATAAACAGTTTAACAGTGGTTAACGTCAGTCTTAGGCTATTGGGCTGGTCTTTTTTTACCCCGCCCCCCCTTTGGAAATGTACATTGCAAAGCTCATTTTTAAGACTTAAGAACTTTTGAAAAGTACTTTGGCCCGCCATTCTTTAAACAAGTGGAATCCATACACACACACACACACACACAAAATAAAAATCAGTACAACAGGAGTGGCCTAAAGGAATACCCCTAAAATCAACTAAGGCAAATAATCACTAGTTGGTACAGGTAACTAATGTATGTAGCTTTTGATCATTTAAACATGTGGTTTTAGAAATTTAGAAGCTTGCTAGAATGCTTCACATTCCCATCTGCAATAAACAGGTATAAATACTAATGTAATAGACACCAAAAAAAACCACTGAATTGAGGTTTTATATTCCCACAGGTAATAAATTCTCAACCTAAGTCCATCCTACCTGATCTGAAACCTGCTGAAGGGATTAGATGCACACAAAAAGGCAGTGTTCAGAGCTGGTGCTTGGATTTTACTATTTACTTTGAAGAAGGGACACTTGGCCACCTTAGGCAACTCTATCTGTTGCACATTAAATTTACACAGGCATTACCATGGCATGCTTCTGCTCCCGTGTGGAAGTATTTGCTAGGCTGCTAAGAGGAAACCTGTGCAAACACTACCATGACAGTGGGAAAGGTATTTTTTTTTCATTTTCTAAATCAGCAGTTATCATTAGGTTTGTAACAGAAGGTGCTTCCCAAAGCTATAGCTACTCTAGCAAAAAGCCGACTGGAGTTTTTAATCCTTGCTCTATGCTACGTCCTCCGACAGATGTCAACTTACTGACCTGGCTGGAGAGGCCTGGATGACATGAGAAAATCTAACAAGCCAAATCTAATCCACCTTTGAACAAGCTGTTATTTGAATTATTACAAATGCAGAGATTTCAAACATAAACCACTAAAATACTAGCTTCTGAGCTTCCTGGTAAACTTCATTCACATACAGATACGAAATGTAAAAATGTCAGCAATACCGAGTACTTGTAAAACACACCAATCTGCTGCTGTCAGGAGGGGGGAATTCATGACTTATTTCCCAACGTTTCTGTCCCATGCAAAATATTATTGGATACAAGGCACCAAGTCTAAGGAATCACATAAAATTAGTTCACAAAACTGTATTGGCAGGTAAAAGTAATCTCCCTGTCTCTTGCTGACGTAGTTCTTGTTCTGCAACGCCATCGACTTCCACTGGAGCTCATCCCGGGGTAATCTGGCAACATCCAGAAGTTTCGTTAGTCTCTCATTGGGATGCAATTAAGCATATTCAGGCCTGGGGATGTTACAATCAATAAAAGAGTTTCTAAATTACCACCAAGACAGTATTTACGCTACAAGCCTTGCCTTCAAAAGCAAAAAACCCTCCTGATAGCGAGTCCATAGGACACACTTAATGCTTTTACCATTTCCAATTTTATCCTTACACTGAAAAAAATGTCTGGAAGTCCCTAAGTGGGGGTGGTACTCTGACGCCAAACATTTAATAGGCATTATTCCATTTGCTGCTTCACATTAACAACTTCAAAGCCAGACCAGAGAATTGTTCTGGTCACAACTAATGGGGAAAAAATCTAGGTTTTCAGTGCTTTGCAGAGAAACTGTTTTTGCGGTATGCATAGTTTAACTTGGGAACACAAACAGTAAAGGGATAACATAAAGGAAAATTTATGTAACTAACTTGCTAGTGGAATAGTGTTTGCCAACAACTGCAGCAGATGCTGTATCATACCTGGCCATGAATACATTACAATTCTTCATTCTGAAAACCATAAAATTAAGGAATGCCAAGCTACTTACAAGCTGAACAGAGTAAGGATATGCTGGGAACAGTTCTGTCCCAAAGGCTGCACACACATGAGGCTGACAGTCTGCCAGCGTAGAGTGGTTTCCTACGCCTTCAGACAATAACCTGCAAGGTGCCAAGAACCTCACATTTGCTCTGAGCATCTCTCAAGGCAACTGACTCCTTGCTACACGACTGGAACCCCAGTACAGTAGTCCCAGTATACAGAGAAACCAATTCTGCTCCCAGTTGCACCAAAATAAAGATTTTTATGTTGCAGACACTTAGCTTGCAACTCACAACTGTGGCCACTGAACTTCACGCATAAGTTAAACCACATCATCTGCCTATGTGTTTGCAGAAGCAGAGCCTTAAACCTGGAATTATTCTAAATACACATCAGTGTATTAGCGGGATTTGAAGCTATATCATTAAAGGAGGGGCACAGTTTGCTTTACAGGCCACTGTTTGTCAGGCATTCCACTTAAGTGGGCTTCACTGTAATTGCAAGTAGTGTTTTCATCTTACTGATGTAGAGACGTAACTTCCGATCAGACTTTCTGGCAACCAGGACACTATAAAACAGTGTCCACAACGGAGGGAGCACTGGGCTATGCTTATATAAAGAAGCCTTCAGTAGACAAATATAAACCAAACAGCATAAAAAATGCTATACGCTATTGCTTCCAAATAAAAGCTAAATATTACAGAAACCTCACAGTGTTGGAAAAAGCAAGTTTATTTATTTCGAAGTATAATTCATTCCTTCCCTATCAGGGCAATCATTTTTCTGACTGCAGTATCTCCACATCTCAGCACAACTAGGCTAACGTCACATGGAGAGGCCACTAGTGTCAAAAGATGTCACCAGCAAATGCTACAAAATCTGCTTGGGCAATCAGATGCAGCAACGGCTACAGGTACAACCCCAGCTCCCCAGTCCCCTCTGCAACCCACTCGATTCACGTAGCTACCTGAATTCAAATGTTAACGCAAAACACTCAGTCAAAAGATGAGCATTCATAGCGAAGAGTCTCGGCTTGCTGCAGTAACAACTAATGCTGCATTATGGTTTGCCTTTCTATCAAATTTTTATATAAAAGAGGGCCAGCATGGCTAAGGGAGTCAGCAAGTGAACGCACCATTTGGTAGTCATAGTAAACCATGACTGTCATTTAGAAGAATATAATCCTCTTAAAGGGTGGATAGGTCTGGGAGGACAGATGCATGGGAAAAATACCAGTTTTCCCTTCCACCTCTTCGATTAAAAAGGCAATGTTAAGCACTATTTTTCCTTTAATTTTCTTTTTGAGACACACAGTCTTCACAGAGCATATGTTTTGCTCTAGAAAATAATCCATCACGTATCTGATAATCACAAGCACTTGATTTTGATTCCTTCAGGAATGTCCTGAAGCCCCACTCGGCTTCCCCTGCAATCAAGCAGAGTCACATTTACTTTTATCAGATCTCAGTTTGGCCTATTGCATTTTTATTAATTTTGTTTACTGGTAGCATAAAAAAAATCCCCTACCTAGTAAATACATAGATATACAGACATTCATAAGAAATCCTTCCAGACCCTGCTACATTTAGAGAACCAAAACTAGAACTTTTTAACCAGCTCCCATAGGACTGTTTCAAACTGTCTTGTCTCCAAAAAGATAAGAGCATATTATCTCAAAATTATACTTAATTGTCAAAAGAGAGTTTTGTAGGTTCAAAAAGCAGCATGTTGCTCAGACACACAAGAAATGGGAAACTTTAAGGACAGATGAGACCTAGTTCGACATCGTGCTCTGACAAAATAAAAGTTTCTTGTTTGCTGTGCTCATCTCTGCATGGCTGCAGCAACTGACAGCAGCCAAACTAAGAGAGACCAATTTGCGCATAGGACAGGAGATTAAAAGTCGCAGTGGAAAGAGAGGAATGGTATTTGGGAAACTTACCTCTTCACCCCCTCCAACAACGTAGGGTTGTCAGTGTGTGTCTGATGGGTAAATGCTGACAAGAATAAAAGGAGAGGAGGGAGGAAGAGAAACACACTTTCAGAACTTCTCTGCCTGAAAATGTAACGAATTTTTTTTTTGAAGAACTTCATATTTTAGATTACTTCACCTTTAACCACTTTAAAAAAACCAACAAACCATCAAGACTGAAAGACATCATGTGTTTCTGCAGTTCCATATTCAGATTTGATTAAAACATGAAATGTGAACAGCCAAACCCCAAATTATAAGAACACCTGAGGTGCAACTGTAGGCTAAGTGACTCTAAACAGTCAACTAAGGCCCTATGTTTCTCACAGAAGTCTAAAAGCAAGATGCTTACAGATACAGACATTTTTGCAGCCTTTCAAACTCAACATGGAATTTGAGATTTAACTACATTCCTTCCCTTTATGTCCCAGCAGAGATAAAGACTTCAGAGGTTGAATTCTGCGCACGTCACCTGTGCGACCTCACTGCCTTCGGTTAGTCTGGGCCTCGGGTGACAACCGCAGTTAATGAGTATCTCCATTACAGAAGCAGTAACAGAAGCTCGCTGTGTCTCCCACTGTTGTGGTATTACCACCACCCTGTTCCCCTGAGGAAAACAAGCCACACTTGAAAAAAAGTGCTAGTTTGCCAGTGTAAGATGCCTCCACGCTACCTGCTTCTGCTGTCACAGCTGTGCAAGCCAGGGCTCAGACTTCTTTATAATCCTGATGACAAAGTTATGCCAGCAGAAGCCTGTAGTATAGGCTTTGTTTTTGCTGCCACTGTAAACAGATATGACACACAGGTACATTCCTGTTTTATTACAGGGTTTTGGTTTTGTTTTTAAACACACTTTCTCCAGAGCAGAACTGTTTTAAAATCACATTCCTAGTGAATTTAGCTGCCAGTTCAGTTCAGCCCAGAGAATAAACTTTCAAGCGTGCACACAGCCTCAGTAACACTGAGAAAAAGAGCTGTTGACAAAGCTTGCCAGCCACGGGTTTGCCCTCAACTGATGGCAAAGAAATTGGTATCACAGAGTAGCTGATGCCTGGGGGAATATTTTCTCTGGTAGAAGGACGTTCAACATTTCTCTAGCAAGAATGGTTCTCAGGGCAGTCAGCTCCATCTATCTAACAACAGTTCAAATAAATACCTGGGTGACTGCATGATTCAAACCCCGGAAATCGGAATGGCAATTAAAGGGGAGAGTACTGTACCTGTTCCTTCTGGAGCTCTATCAGCATTACTAGGGACTGACGGTTTTTGAAGCCAGCTGAACGCTTCTATTTCCTGGTCATGCTCATTTGTTACACGCCTTACGCAATTCCTTTTTGATATGAGATGAATGATATACAGCATCAAACTTTCTCATTTCGTTTTGTGAGCATAGTTTAACAACAAGATGCTTTAAAAACAAGATTCTGACTACAATCTTACGTGTCAGAATTGCACAGCTCAATACGCTTTTCCAGACCCTGGGCGGCAAACATCGTGATCTGATCCCCTTCCTGCAGCAAGCCTTTTTTCCTACAAAGAGGAAAGACGGGAACGCGAATGGTTTTAAAAAAAACACTGAGACTGTTGACCGAGTTACAGAGCTCCCCATCATGGGAATGTCAGTCTTCTGTCCTTATCGCTATTTTTGGACGGCACCTGAGCTTGGAGTTGTTTTTCTGAGATTCTTGCTTTGTCCTGCACTGTTCTTTGAGTGTAAAAAAGAATGTAGGCCTGGGTTTTGCACACCTCCTCCACGCTACATACATTCAGTTTGGAGTCATTGCAGTGGACCCAAAAACCTAAGAATCAAAGTGAGAAAGAGGACATTAGTAAGGGAGGCATCATTCCGTCTGAATGCATTTTGGAACTGTTCATAGGAAACATCCACAGAGAAAAAGGGCAATGTAGGAGAAAAGGCACCTCTATCTTTTCCCCTACAGATGCTTTGGAAAGGAGTCTCTAATCTGGAAAACATTTGGATTGTTTCTGTGCTGTTAACAGAGTTTAGAAATACCAAATCATAATTTAACCAATTGTGTATTCTAGCCCAAAGAATCAATTAGGAAAATAAAAATTCCCTGGAGATAGCCAATTTGTACCTCTTTCTCCACAAGTCAGAAGACAGAGTCAATACTAATTCAGCTGCAGAAAGAGACTGCTGGAAATTCACAAAAACCCTGCGGATGTTATTCATGAATAGTTCCTGTCCAGTTTCAAAACACTTTCTGTTTATCTCATCATCCCAAGGATACTGAGAAAAGACACCCAGCTGGAGCAGCTCCACAGAGTTACATTGCATGAGAAAATGAAGCATTCATGCTGTTAACAGCAAGCAATAAAAGGCATCCCAAAGGGCCACAAAGCAAAGAGCAGCAATCTGTGGCTTTATGAAAAAAAAAAAAAAATCCAGAAAAAAAAAAACCATGCTACTAGCAATACATTCTGGGAAACAAGTACAAATTTCAGGATACTTGATTCCAAACAACTTTGATCATAAAGCTGTACAAAGCGCTACATCTATGGAATAAAACATGAGTGTCTTGAATTTGTTTCCCCTGTAACAAGGCACACGCACCTCCCTCTGTGTTGTAGCAATATGCTGTGTAGTGTCCTGAGCCAAACCCTTTCCCGTGATGCATCACCACAGCGGAGAGGTCATAGACAAAGGTCTCTTTGTCAAGAGAGGAGAGAGAGTCCCTGCAGCAGTAAGGTTCCATGTTTAATACCTGGTCAAAGAGGACATGGACCCCAATCTTCTCACGGTGATTACGTTCAGACCACCTGCAAACACAAGGGCATGAATCAAAGACTCGGATCCTGCTTCTCGACAGTGGTACAAGGCTGTGGGGAGATGCACACAAAAGTAGCCACTGCTAAACAACTCTGAAGAGCTCTCCTTGCTAGGGTCAAGTAGGCGTCATATAATTTTTTCCTTCTGTTTTCACATCTTTTGCATACAGATGATTCTGTCATTGATGCCCATTTGTTATTTGTATCGTGGTTTAGGCTGGGCTGGCCACTAAACAAACGTCAAACCAGGACAATCTGTTAGGATATTGTTGAGATTTGCAGCAGCCAAACACAAAGAAAATCAAACATCTGGTGTGACAGTCAGAGTTTAAAATACTCAGTTATGTAAACATAAACACCACATACCTCAATGGTCTGTGCTAACCATTTCAGAAACTTTTCATAATATTTTGAACTTTGTCTGCTCTGTTTTATTCAACAGGTAAATACATAACATTGGCATTTAACTATCACAGGCTTTCGACAAATCTTTCACTCAACCCATCAGTTCATCCGTTTCACAGCCACTGTTTCAAGTTGTCTGCAAACTCAGACAAATACTGTTAAGTACAATTCAAGGAAATGGTATTAATATTTACAAAATATTACATTGTGTGCATAGTAGAAAACACACTACAAACAAGCTGCTGATTGTAATATAAGTAGTACTCTGAGAGGGTATCACACACCTGGTTTGGGTAAAATGTTTATATACATGCATTTACCAGAAAGCCAGAGAAGTTACAGGCCCACACTAATCACTTCTTTCCAAAAAGACAGAGGCAAGTCACTTGCCTGACACCACGTAGTGTGTCCCACTCACCTGAATCGTTTAAGGTGCAGTCGGAGGACCTGAGGTAGTCTGTAGATCATTAACTGCTTTTTAGCTTCACTCAGAACAAGAGGTTTAGGAGAAGACTTTCGCCGTTTGCCTACCAAAAATAAAATAATAATCAAGGCAAAGATTTTTAGGATGTAATTAATTTTCAGAAGGGGAAGAGAGCACATTCTGAACTCTTTTTCTTTCAGTAGCAGTAGTCCAACTCACACGCGCTCAGGATGGACATGCAAGTTAACATTTCTTCACAGAGCAGGAACGTCTCTAGGATCAAAACTCACATGCTTAAAAATACTTAATGCTTAAACTTTTTCATTTTTGTGATGCTCATAATCATACAACCAGTTATCACCTTCAAGCTGCTCATGCTGACATTTTGCTCTGAGAAATACCCCAGAAATATTAAGACAGAGCTAGTGCCAAAGACATCTAGGGCTGTAGAAGTTCCAACAGGTGAACTACCAGCACACAAATAACACTATTTGACATTGTATTCTGCCAAAATACTACTTTGATCTGCTTATTATACCACTGAAGCTTGTTGTAGAAAGCTTCGCTAGCTCAAGAATATTAATACAGGTCAGCAGAAAATGCTTCCAGCAAGGTTCCACCTCTCACAGGGGTTCTGCCTGCCCAAGAACATAAAACAACTACTGAACTGAAACTGGAGAGGAGGAAAAAATGTTCGTCTTCCCAGTGATTACTCTTTCCAGGACACTGAACATACGACTATACCAGGAGGAAGACAGGTGGCTTTTGGAGCTTCCAATAAGAAATGTACCTGTTAATTAGATTTCTGCACCTCACTGCACCAGTTCAGAACAGATGGGTTGCTCCTCCTCCCTCATGCCTGACAAGCAGTGCCCTCAATAGTTTTTGGCACCTAGATGCAGGCTGGTTGCCTTCCCCTCACTTTTTTCAGCTGGTTAGTGTTTCCTTAGCCATTTAACTCTGAAGTAACTGTTAAAATTCGGGCTTTCACAAAGAATCAAAGAAAACAGAGTGAAGATGAAGCTGTACTCATCCATATCGACACTTTGTGAACAGTATTTGTGCATCAGAATCTGTTCAAATTATATTTGGCTTTGTTTCAAGAACATCAAGTCAACGATTATTTCCTAAGGCTTTGTGAAGATGTTTGGTAACAGACTTGCAAGTTGATAGAGAACAGATCTCTACAAATATTTGCTACTTCAGCTGCTTAGTTGCAATGTAAGTCAAATTATTGGCATTTTCCTCCCAAGGGGATGAACATTTGCCATAAATACCTGCATGAAAAAAATTTCAAATCCAGCTTATCAGAGTAGCTGAGCTGCATGATTATACACAAGGCTAAAATTATTCTCATGCATATAATGACCTTACACTCAGAGCTATTACAGGGAAGCAGAAGTCATCTTCTAGCTGAGCGCAGCAAAACACGTGCATTCGTGTAACAGGTAATACATTAACCTGAGACTCCCAGAATAATGTCACTTCATTGCTTTTTGACAAAACGCCTACAGAGAGATGGAAACTCTAACCTGGCAGCAGACCTTGAGAACTCCGCATTTGTGATTTCTGGTTAAAGGATTCAATCAAGAACAAGCAGCATATAGATGACTTGTTATAAAAGCTCTCCTGCCACACAAAGATGAGCAAGCCATAGGGGATAAGGTTCTTTTTTTGTCTCTAAATCCAGCCCTTCTTCTCCCCCAGAAAATTCCTGAAGTTGCCTTCTGCCCCAACAGAAGTGGAGAGAGAAGTTCTGAACAGGGTCGTATTAAACCCTCAGCAAACTGTGCTACTGAATGGCAGAGAGGAGAGAAAAATGACATATCAGATCCAAACTGGTGCCCAAAGGAGCAAAAGCTAAGAACAGGAGGAAACAGAACAGCACGAGCAGTGAGGAAAAACACAGTTTTCCTACACGTATAGGCCACAATCTGTGTTTTCAGAGACACAAAACACACATCAGAAACCTCTCACCCAGAAAAAAAAGACGGTGCTTCTAATGGCAAAGACAGCAGCAGGATCTGACTTACTGTTGCATTGGTCGCACGCATATATCCTCCCTTCCAGAGCTTCGGTCTCGGTGAACTTGGCCAACATTTCTGTCAGCATGCACTCTGCCTGGTTAACAGGGACGATGCCTTTCTCGATAGAGTGATAGCGCTCGGGGAATTCCAGGGAAAGATCCCAAAAGGGCTCAACAGTGTTGGATTTGTAGTTGCACGTTATGCAGGTGACCTGGGAATGAAATGTGTATAGACAAATGAAGTTCTGAACATGTACACCTCCAGACAGGCATTTACATTCACATCTAAAGAGCAAGTTTATGCCCAAAAGGCAGCGTGGTTTCACAGACAGAGATGATCTGTGAGTCAAGAGAAACACCGCTTATTTCCATTCTGAAAGCTAAGTCTATCTTGAGCAAATAATTTAAACTACTTTCTCAATCATCAAAAAAAATGGAGACAATATTCACCTTTATGGGATTCACTTCCTCAGATAAACACCACTACAGGTATAATACCAATTCACAGTTGGATAACAAGCACCTTGGATCTGTTTTCTACTATAAAAAGTACACGTTTGCATTTATCATGCAATCTTCCTTCCATAGTTTCTCTACTTTCCTTGCATATTTCGAAGTGTATAATTCCTCTAATGTTTCATCTGCTACCTATATAAAAATTATTCAGGATTGGAGCATGAAAGGACAAATTTCAGATGCATTTGTCTTCTTATGTCATCCCAGAGTATTACCAATAAGAACAGCAGAGAAGTTTTCAGTTAAACTCAGAGGCAGAGAGTGAGAACATGAGGAGTTAACAAAACCAGAAAGCAGGTCTGGTTAGACTCTGTTACTGTGAGAACCATCCACCAAAAACCAACTTCCAACCTTGCAGCCTCATCCACTGAAGGCACCAGTAACTTCAGGATGGATTCGTAGCTAGCAGATAGGGAAGGAAGACTTCTGTGTGCAGAGGGATTTGAAATTAAATACAGTACATGTACACCAGAGTTACATAAGTAGAATAAATAGCTCAGCAAGTTATTTATGGTGTATCACAGTAGCAGATAAATTACACTGATCTGTGAACGTCTTCACGCTGTTAACAGAGACGTGCCACTGAATCTAGAACACGCACCATCTTCCAGAGTCAAGAGACAACCGAACAAAGAGCTTTTAGTTAAGAAATCCACAAGAAGTTCATGCGCTGCAGAGATGATTCAAGTGAAGCATGACTTCAAGCACCCTTTGCTTGGAAAGCCAAAAGCTTTAACTTGAAAAATACATGTTTTTAACCTTTAACATGCACGTAAGTTCTTATGAGTGGTAAGCTTAGTACAACTGGCACTGAGAAGGACACTATAAATAGTAAAGTCAATGCACACATATAACACGCTTCATGGTCTGATCTTGCAAACCCTTGAGTGTCAAGTTATGCACACGTTTCATTTCTCCTGGCAAGCAAAGGTAGTTGAGGAGTTTCAAAACACACTGAGCTCTCAGGGTCTGCCTTGTGGGAATAATGTTTCAGAAAAGGGAACAGCACAGGAATAAGAGACCGAGCTCCTACAGAAACATATGTTAAGCATGCTCAGTATCTGAAGATGACTTCCAAATGCCTGCCAAAAAAAAAAAAAAAAATTATTACAGACAGCTTATTCTTTATAGCACAAGATGACTGCCCTCTCTGTCCTTCATCATAGTCTTCCTAGCCACAGAAACAAACCTAGGAAGGGAGAAAACAAATTACCAAGACACTTTAAAAACCCAGTAAAAACTTGTGCAGATTTCATTCTGAAGTGGCAAAAGTCAACTGAATTTACAATACACGTGACAAGTATCGAAAATGCTGACAACCTGCACAGCAACCCAACAGATTTCTTTCTCAGGAGGCACTCCTAAGCAACTCCTCTTACGTATCTGGTGGCTCCTCAAGAAACAGAGCCTTTGCTCCTTGGTGTGAACGGCTCCAACTGATTTCTGTGCAAAAGCGGGTGCATACCTGACTAAGCAACTGCCCATGAAAAATGGTGTTGACCACCTTCAGGACCTGCTTGGTGAGCTTCCTCTGTGAGAAAGGGATGAGGATCCTGTGCTTCGTTCCTTCTGACTCCAGCTCCTGCTGTACTTTATCCAACAACTCACAGAGAAATTCCTGAGCGTCCTGCTGATCGTAACCTCGAAACGCTGGGATCAGACTCCACACAGAGTGCAGCATGGCAAAGGGGGACACCAGCGCCCACTTGCCAGACCACATCACTCTGAAGAGCGTGTGCAATTCATGACAGAGGGAGATGTGCTTTGAACTCGGTTCCTTGGGTTGTATTAGTTCTAAACTCCTGCTTATTGAGGAGCCACCATTTAAGCCAGCTGGCAAGCTCTGCATGCCATATGATCCCACTTTGTCAGTCTTCCCTGACTCATTAGCAGCAGACCCATTTGCCAATTTGCCAGGCATCCTAGACTTCCCATTCACAGTTTTGGCTAAGAGTTCTTCTGTTTCACAGAGATCAAGTGTCAAAAAACATTCTCTAAATTTCTGGAGGTGACTTAGCACTTGCAGAATAGAATTCATATAACATGTGTTTCCCAGGTTCCTTAGACCCGTTACCCCGGGAGTCATCAGAGGCTTACGCCGGATGGAATAAAACTGTTTGAATCTGCTGCTCTGCATCTGCTTTGAGGTAGGGGAAGCGGTCGCCACCTCCCTGAATTTCCTTGGAATCAAATTCTCTCTGTGCACATGAGACAACAGCCTTGCACTCTTCCGTGGAGGTGTGTTTGCCAGCTCCTCCAGGAGCTGTCTCTTCATCTCCTGCCGCCGCTGCCTAGCTGCCTCCTTCTTTTTCTCCAACTCCTCCATTTGTTTCTTTTGTTTTAATTTTAGCTGGCCTCTAGAGCTCTTACCAAACCAAGTCCGCAGTGCCTTCGCAAGCAAGGACTGGCGCCTGTGCCAGAGAGCTGTAAGCATCTGAGATTGTCCCTGAGGGCTCCTTTGATGGCTGCACATGTCCTCTCCCAAAGCCATTGATCGCAATGTCCTGCCGCTTCTTGTTGATGGATCATGTTTTTGACTTTTAATTGCTGACAGAGAACTTCTCAGCAATTTCAAATCACCCTCTGGGTTATCATTCAAGACATAATCTTCACAAAGGTAACAAAAGACATACAGATCATTAACTTCCATTGCCAACGGATGCCTGGTTTCTTCAAAGTGTTTAAGTGCATGCTCCTCGATGTACCTCCCACAGGCTACGTGGGAGCACTTCAGACAAGCCCAGATAGATTCGGTTGTCTGGCAGTCCACGCAGTGCCACTTCTGGGGGTTGAGGATAGAGTGGTCTTGGGCGAGTCGTAGCCGCCCAACATGTTTGCATCTATCCATGTCTTACAGAAGTCTTCGCTGCTTTGACCTTGAAAGGAAAAAAGAGAAAGGAAGGGATCTTAGAGCCGCTATACATATGTAAAATGATCTCTTTGGTACCTATAAAAATACAGATGTCGCATCTTGTCAATCCCAACTGCAGTTTTCCTTCAACCAACTACATTATTTCTGCGTGCAGTTTTTTTTAAAAGCAGTTTTTAGTACCAGCAAAAGATATTGGATTGACAGGGTCTACAGAATAAAACCGTCTATCTGTCTACTAAGGACAGCCCAGACAGCTGCCAGCATGTCTTACCCAACCTGAATGGCTCGCTTCCAAGGAGAAAAAGATTAATTCAGTCCACACACACGTTTGATCTTTAGCTGCCCTCTTGAAATTGATACATACAAAATGAATTTGGAATTGGAATGCATGTCATCAGGAACTAGACTGAGGTTACCAACTTCTTGCAGAAGCCACAAAAATATCAGATAATTGTCATAACCAGAGCATTTGCAAGTCCGCAGGCTTTACATCCTACCCTCGAGTTCTCCGATTTCCAACAGCCTCCCAAACATTTCAATGTTTAAAAAGACATTAGCAGGGAAAAAAAAACATGCAACGTGTAACACCATGTTTAGTAAACCTAAAGGAACATCTGCATGTGTACATGTTTGTGTGAGCACACATAAACAGAAAAAGCAACTGATTTACTAAATTACTATGTTGTAAGTGAAGAGAAATCAAAGCAGGGATACTAGAACTAAAAGGCGCGAAAAGCTTTCCCTCCGTGTCCTTCATCCATATGTTTTATAAAAGATACTCAGCCGTTCAGAAAGCACAACTAAAATGCTGCGTGCCAGTGCTGTGGCTTCTTTTGTACAGTCCCTCCAACGCTCTGATCCAAGTGAAAGAGATCGGGGTGCAGAAAGAGCCCCCAGACCCGCTCGCTCGTGCTACTCACGGAGTCATGTTTACACATCTTTTCCTCCGCCACGCAGCATCCAGGGTGCGGAACATCCCCATTTCAGCCAAAGGAGTCTTGGCGGTTCTTCGAGAATTTAATTACTACTTAAGTCTTCATTGTAAGGCAGCACAGCTTCAAAGCCCTAGAGAGAGAATATTCTTGTGATGCACACAAACAAACTAAGAATGCTGGCAGGGTTGCTTTTGAACACGATTAATCCTCTCAGTGCAAGAGCTACTGCGGAGAACACATTTATTACAGAGAACAGAATTATCTGGAAGTCAAAGCATGAACGCACCTAGGAACCCAAATACTTAGATGTTAAGAAATGTCACATGGAAGAGGCACTCTGGAATTTCATTTTTCTGCTTTCATTTTCTGATAATCTATAAAATCTGCTGATCACATGTAGCCTCTTCATCACAAGTCTTTTGTAGTGGACGACCCAACATATGGCAGGAAAAAAATCTGAGTTAAAAAAAAAAAAAAAAAAAAAAAGAAAAAAAAAAAAAAATCTGTCCTGAATTAGATTTCATTTCTAGATGATTTTTCAAACAATACAAACGAAGTAATGAATAGTTGTCAAGTGTGAACTGCAACAAAATAAGAACTACAGAGGAAAGAAAAATAGGTAAAACTTGCATTTTGCCAAAGGCAGAGAAGATTGTAAAAACATATCTGTTGTAATAATTGTAATAATTATTGTAATAATCCAAGAAAGACTAAATTAACTCGCTTATGCATCTACGACTACAGTACTTGAGTACAAGACAAAGTAGTGATAGGAGGGACAGCTATAATAGGCATAAAGTGGTTACAGATGTCACAGAGAGTGTCAGGTCTGGTATACAGAATATTTAGTTAAAAAAACCATTTTACGAAGGGCAAAGTTTAACATAACGAAGGCCATGGCGTGCTTTCCCAAAGCATTAGGATAGGTATTGAACAGTTGCCTCCATTGATATGCATAAAATCTATCTGACCAAGCTAAGAAAACATATTTTTAGTGGCCCCCAAATTATGCAAATTTACTTTAATTACTGTCTTTTTCCAGTGACATTGCTGCTAAAGATGGAATCTGTTAAAGAAAAATCAAAGCTCTTCTATTCTTTAACTGTTCTTGACTCAGATTAAAGCATGAGTGGCCACTTCAGAATTCATCTCCACAGAGTGCTTCTACGGTGTCTAAATAACCATTTGAGTTGTTTATTTAAAACAGTTCAAAAATCCGCTACACCTCTCCTTTGGGCTGTGTTGATTCACTCACAAATCCTAGGATCTGGAAAGACACTTTTGGAAATCCTGTACTAAACAAAGGACCGATTTGGTCTCCTCCTTCCAAGTTGGAAACATCCCTTCTCACCTTCCTCCCTGGCCTTTTTTCCCCTCTTTCTTCCTTATTTTTCTGCTCAGGTCTTGATAGAAAATTGTGGAATAATCCCGTCTAGCCTTGGTGAGACCAAGTGGCATAGATTCCAGCTTGAAAGAATATAGACACTATGGTAACATTGACAGCCTTCATTTACATAAAAGAATACTAATTATGTTGTATCATCAACATCTGTGATTCTGCTCACTGCCATATGCGACAGTGTTGGGAATTTAACCCTTGAGTCCCACCAGCATAGCTGAGATTTGTACTGTGTAACAAAAAACGTGCCTTATACGTACAATTTTCTAGAGACTGATTAAACAGCAGCCAAGCGCTGTTGCTCACCAGCTCTGCAAGGTCTCAGGACACAATATTTTCAAAGAGCACTGAATTTATCCTCAATTTTCAAGGAAAAAGAAACAATGCTGATATGTTGCTAGTTTCAGCTGGGTAACAGGCTACAAGGAAATCAATCACACACCAGATATAGTGCATTAAAGAATCATGTTTAACAATGAAGTAGGCTGTGACTATATAAATTACAAGCCTTTTGTCAACTGATTTTGCTTTTCCTGTGTGGGCCAGCAAGATTTCCTGTTTGAAAAAGGAAGGAGAATTTAACAACGCCAATCAGTTAACAAAGCAGCTCTGTTACACCTTAATTCAGTAATTCTCAGCACAAAAGCATCTTTGATACTGCATGCGATATTCCCCACCTGTTTCTCTTTAGGTATCTATGGATACTTCCCTTGCAAATCTAAGCCCTAATACCGTATACTTTCGGCTGCTCTGCAAGTTAGGAATAAACGGTATTTATTTAACCCAAACCACTTAAATGATACGTCTTTTCAACTTCCTCAAATAAGATCTGTGTTTCCTCGGTGTGGTTTTGGTGTCCAAGCTGCCTGCACAGCATCTGCACGGCTCACCATGGCGTGGGAGCAGCTTTCCCTGCCATGCAGCCCCTGCCACGCGCCATGCTTCGGGATTTCTCCAATTAAAGATGCTTGTTACCGCCTCACATTTTTGACCCCTTCCATGAAAAAAAAAGAAAAAAGAAAAAAGAAAAAAAATTGGCTCTCCCACATTGTGCAACACACGTATTAAAGGCAGCTGGTGTGTCTGCAGGTTCAGCCCTGCCATCCCACACGCAAACAGACTACTAAATAAGTCCTCAAAAGATATGCATGGGACTAAGAACAAAATTTGTTCCTCTCTTTTACGTAGGTAAACAAATAGGTTGCCACAACCTACTACCAACAACAAAAAGAACACGCTAACAGGAGAAATTACAAAGCTATGATTAAAGGGAAACACAAAGATGAGTCAGAACTTGTAAACAGTCGCACAAGGGGAAAAAACAAACCTTGCAAAGATTACAGAGCTGGAGCTACTTAAGATATCGCAACAACTGAACACAAAGTTATGTGGTTGATGTGACAGCCTAGGACAAGCCACGAGTAACGAGAGTTTTATGATGGAGAATTAACACCTTACTTTTTCAGATCCTGGAAACAAACTGAACTCTTCTCTTGGCAATTACATTATATCAGGTTTAATTCTTGGTTTTGCAATTTTTTTCCACTGAGGTCAATCTCATTTTAAGAAATATCTATAAACTTGTCCTTTCTCACCTACTCAGATCTTTTCCACAGAAAGGGGTGGAGGAAGGAAAAGGAGGGAGGAGGAACAACTTAATTGCTCTGCATGGAGAAGAGGTACCAGAAACAGCGTGGAGCTGCATTGCAATACAAATAAAGATCAGTTAAAACACAAATAAAATAATAGGAAATAAAAGGAAAATAAGGACACTAGTTTAGCCAGTAATGTTTTAGAGACAATTTGAAGAGTTCTCTCCTTTGCAAATCACTTACAGTATTTAAATACTGGGTCAAACCCTACTTTCTTTTCTTGCATGGCTCATAATCATGGAAAAACTTATGGCAAGATGCTATAACAGCTTCAAGAACCCAACGCAGCAGAAACAATTTGGCTCTTGACCCTAAAAGAGTGTTAAAATAAAACACATGACTTTATTATGCTTCTTTGTACCATTGTTAGACATTTGGAAACTGATTAAAGACATCTGTACAGATCCGTTGACACTAGCTACTTTCTTTTTCTAAATAAATGGGCACAAAGCAAAAAGAAAAGCTTAGGGATCAGGAAAGGTGCTAGGTGTTTAGCCTTGGAAACTAGACGCATCTTTCATTTGTCCAAGAGTTGATTCCAGAAGAAATAAGAGTCTTCAGGACTGACACAAACTCCTTTACCTGCAGTCTGGCAATCATCTTTAAGGACAGGTGGGAAGCTCAGACTTCTTTTGTTCATCCCTCTCCTGGGACTGGCAAAAGTGAAACACAGCGGCATTTCACCAGTCCATTGGGAATTGGTACCACGTTAAATAAAGCACGTTTGCCTTTTCCCCCCCATTCCTTCTCATTTTGTTTTAAAACAGTGTAAGAAAAAAATATCCTTCAATATTCTTGGTTTTCATCAAAACTACATATCCTGCACAAATATACTGCATTTGACCAAACAGGTTTAAAAACCTTGGATGCAAAAAAACCAAGAACGTTCCACTTTTCCCCCCAATAAACAATTTTTTTACATGCAGCTCTAGAGTAGAATTTCTAGCCTGCTGCAAATACTCAAAAATGCAAATAAGGAGGTAACAGAGATAACGTATATCTAAAAATTGCATACAACTACTCAAAAACTTTATTCCTTCAATTATTTTAACCTACCCATTTGTGAGGAACCAATTATTCAACCAGATGTCTAATGAAAACATGTAATCTGAGCTGCATGGAAGATGGTGAAAAAAATTTCCTGCTCAAGACATTCACGTTTCTCTGCTAGTAAGAGACATCCGTGTATGCACTCACAGCAAAATCCTGTATTTGCTTCTCAAAGCCACTAGCAATGACACTTTTTCAAACAGGAAAACCTCCTGTAATTGATATTCTGTTAGAGAAAAGGAACTGCTGCATGAACGAATGCGTATCACCACCACATCACCTGAGCAGGTATACTCTGTCCTTACAAAGTCACTGCACGGTGCAGAACTACTCACTCAGTAATCAGAGCAAGGAATACACCCAGGAAAACGTGCAAGAAGCTCTTTTTCCTTCTGTTTCTCCAAAGGGCCATCAGCTTGCCCAGGCAAGAATGGGTTTCTCCCTTGACTCCTCCAGTTTGAACCCTGCTGGTTTTAGACTTTCAAATTGCATCTCCAAAGAATAACAATAGCCCTAGAGATTTTTCCAATTATTCTGAAAGCATATTTTCTTGAAAACTGTCAGCTTTATATCCTACAATTGCTGGATTCCCTCTATCCAGGATGACATACTATCAAGTTAGTTACAGGCAAATTAACACAGCTGACAAAGAAAAAAAGGAAAACACACGAGGAAGAGTTATGGATGATTCAGGATTCGGTGTTTCTTTGAAAAAGCAAGCAAAGCAATGAATTAAATAGCTACTGTGAATACATGAATAAACCACAACTTGAAAGACACACAAATAGACTTGAGGTGTGACAGCAGAAGTGGTGACCAATCCCACCTCCTGCCTGGCCAGCCTACTCCTCGAGCATCAACCTCCTCACCCAGCCAGAGCCCTGAAACACAGAAATCCTCCACCTGAACCCAAAGCTTATGGAATGCTGAAACATCCTGCCCGTGCGTGCCTGGAAGGCGGCCTGTGTCCTACAGGAGTCATGACAAGCTCAAAGGACTTCGGCTGGTTTCAGTCATACAGGTGCTGGAGGACCCCCCACCACCCTCTTCAACTCCGCAGCTATATTCACTAGGGAGCTTGACGAAAATGTGACTTTCCTGCCAGCTTCCACAGCAAGTTCTGTTTTATTCACTCCTTTAAGTTAATTATAACTATGTCAATGTTAAACTGTTTCTGGGAGCTCACACTGTGCTGTAAAAATTTGCTCTAGGCTCAAACCCGGAATCTCAGGAATCAGTTTTCAAAGAAATATTCAGTCATTGAAAAAAACCCCACCACAAAATAAAAACCCAACCCCAAAACCCCAAAAACCCCAAAGCAGTCAAGAGCATGAGGACTGAGAAAATCTCATTTCCTGCACTGGCATCCTCAGTGGGAGTAAACACGACTTCTGCAGGACTTTGTTCTCTGAATCATCTTGGGAAGCTAAAGTTGTTGGATATTGGTCTATATCTGATTTTAGAGTACAACAAAGAGCATAGACACTATGATGTATTGAGTACAATTAACTTCAATTATTTCATACTCCACAGCAAAAAGTACAAGGCTCCAGGGGGCCCCAATTTGTCTCTAATACCAACCCACCCACAAAAATTGGTCATCCTCCCTATGAAGTTCAGTTCACAAAGTTGTAGGAGGACAACTAAGAGATGATAAGCATTTGCTTCATGTTTTATGTCAGCTGACAGATGTAAACGTCCCAAACCTTCCCAGTCAGAGGTGCCAAGATCCCACTACCACAACGTACCGGACATAAAACCTGTCAAACACCAGGCAGCTACAAGTTATGTGTGTGTGTAGGGGGTACACACAGGTACTATCTGTTAGCAGGTACTATCTGTTAACACTCTAACCAGCAAGTCAATCAGACAAACTGCTAAAGCTGAATTTAGTGCTCAGAGAATGGAGCTCCAGGGAAGGAGCTAGGATGAAAAAACTTTCTCTTTTTCCTAAAACTCTGGAATTTTAAGTACTTTAGAAAAAAAGTTTTAATTAGACTGTTTTAAATATGACTGGCATACTTAAATCTAAGGCCTCACGTAAACTGAAATGTGCTGTTAACCCATCTATACTGATCAAGACTGAAAAGAACGTGAAATGTTCCCCAGTCCCCGTTCCAGGCTAGTCAATGCCTGGAACAGATAAAATAAACTTATCCTGCCTTTTTTGCTGTTACAGCTTACTGTGCTTTGTGAACTCGTTTAGCTATACTACCCAAAACAACCTTTCTGCAGACAGACACTCTCTTCACCAGAGAGGCTTGCCGGCAAACTCTAAGAAGTTAGAAAAAACACCAAAATCCTTTTGTTTGGTTAGAATAAATTTATGACTAAAACAAAAGACTTCACACTGCCTGCATCCTCAAAGAGCAATAATTCATACTTTATAGAAGCCAACAAATAGTTGCACATGTGCATGTGTCTTCTATCCACATTCCTTCCTGATGAAGATCTGCTTAAACTAGAGGCAGTTCAACACTCACTAGGAACGGATCCGGCAGCTCATGGTTTGAAAATAATCATGGAAAGGCAAAGAGAAGGTGAATTTCTTCAGTTCACAAAGCATTTTAATAGAGCCCTCCTTAGAAACTAGCTATTCTATTATTTACACTGCCATTCAAATTCTACAGCTATACAAGTTTAAACTTTGAAGTTTTTAAAATTTAAAATATCTTAAAGATGAAATGCGAACATTCTTATTACACCAAACTCACACTGTTTCCTGTGTAGGGCAAGACATGAATAAAAATATTGACTAAAACCTCAGGTAATGCCCTCAGCTACCTGTATTTTCAATTTTCACCTTTTGAACTTAGCTTTAAGAATAGCTTTTCAATGTGTAATACAACCAATATTATTTATTCTTTAGAGTCACCATAAAACAAACAAGCAAAAAAGATACATGTCCTACAGCTCCCTGAAAACATGGGAAGTTGCTATATAATGGCCCTGGATGTTAAAAAGCATTATTAAAATGCTATATACTTCTTAGCTCATGGCTTTCTGGAAGTTAATGTTTCTTCATTTATTGCAACACATAAATTTTCCCCCTCCCCTTTCTTTTCATAGGCTTCTGAGGTTTTATTTTTGGTTTGGCTTTTTGAAGTGTTAATAAGCTGGGAAACACGATATGGATACACTGTATAAAAGAGGCACTCACTTTACATTAAAACAATTCACAGCATTTCCTCTAGTCCTAGCGAACCAGTCCAAAAGGGAAAGAGCCAATGCAGTAATTCCACTGGTACTTATATCTGTAGAGGCCTGAAGCAGTTATAGCAAACACATACAATTTGAATTATCAGAATCAAACACGAAAAAGCGTTTTGCATTAGAACAGCCTGAAAGGAGACACTAGCTGCCCAATATAAAGTCATAATTTCATTTTATGAGTCAAGCAACCAGCTTTATAGAATCCATGAATTCCCAACGAATTCTATTTCCACAGTTGTGACAACATCAGAGAGTGACATGCCATACTGTTTTAAAGTTTTCTGCATGTTTGCCCCTGAACATCGCTCCTGGAACCCTCCCTGCCAGAGCAGACACTAACAGAGCTTTAACGGATGCCAAATTAGCGGCACTGACTCCCAAGTCGAGCGAGCTACATTAGTTTTCACTGTTTGGAAATTCAGTTTTTTACACCCCACCATCCCCAAACTGTTGGGACTCATACCAAAACTGATGTCTTTTTGCTTCCTTTCCCACTTACCACTGCCCAGTTCAGCAAGTATTCAACTTTAGTGAGACTGCTCAAATGGATAGAGTATGTGCTTACGTATTCATGGGTCAGGACCTGCGCACAAGTGAACAAGGCAGTTTAAGAATAATTAACAAGGTACAAGTTAAACAAAGCAAGCCATGTTATATTTCAACATGACTTAACAAAGCAGGAATAGAGGAGATAAACAGCCATTCTCTTCTGTCCCCACTTTCCCTACCTTATTGTTCCTTTTAATCACGGCCTACTACAATGCAGCCAAAAAGCTACATTTTTCAGAACGCAGAAAGCATTGTTTCTTTTGACCATGCTCTTTAAGCATTATTTTTCACATTCAGTGTATATCACATTCAACACCAATTGTCACATAAACAATACATTCAGAGTTGAGGCTCAAAGCAATACCTCAGACATTATACATTAAAAATACTAAAACCCACAGGCTCAACCTTTGATAGGGAAAATTCTACGCAATTTCCACCCACCTTCACAATAACATCAACAAAATTAAACAGAACTTTCCACTACTGGCAAAGCACTTCAATTAGCAAGGTCAGAACCGGTTACATTTTGACCTATAGCACCTTGCTCTGTTCCCCCATCATTTCCAAAACCTGATTACTTTTGTATTAAAAGACAGGCAATTTTAATAAACCAAAGCAAACCCAAAGCCCTTCATTGCACAGGTACGAGGCGAAGTTTTCCAGCTCCGGCACATCAGAGAATCCTCTCGGTGCTGCTCACGCACACGAACCCGAGGGCTGCAGCAGAGATCAATTGAACAGCCCTGGTATTCAGCAGCAGACTAACAGCCTCTTCGAGAATGTCTTTGTGATAGACACAAAGCCGGATTATACCAGAGAGTGAATACTTGGTAAGTTATGGGTAGTCCTCTGCCGTTCTTCCTCCCCCATTTTAATTCATATTCATCTTGGCAAAATCTTAGACAGACTATTAACTAATCTAAAACAACATCACAGCTGATACAACATATAAAGCAATCAGTCAAATGAACATGTCAGTGCCATCTACTGAAGCAATAAAGAACAAGACAACCCCAGCAGGCTGTGGCTTATTATCTTCACAGCCATAATGAATAGGCAAATAGTATTAAATATAAGTACAGTATTCCACAGTCACATTTTGCTATGTTTTAAGCAGGAGAGGTGCCTTCGATACCTCGTTTGAGGAGCAGAGATTACAAGAACACGAAAATAACAAAGGGTTTTGACACACCTCTCCATCATTTTCTTTTCCTTCACTTGCCAATCAACTACTATTAGGTCTTTTAAAACCCCAAGCGAGTGAAACAGAGCAGCAGCTAGACAATTTTCTATGGGTTTTAATAAATGCTGTTAACCAGTAAATGGAGTAAATCAGAGTGACCAATTTATCCAAAGGCACTGAGGACTTCTGCTTTTTTATTTGTCTAAGCAACAAAACCCAGACAGCAGCCTGAGACGCAGTATTTATTTGTACAGCACCCGTAAGCATGCCCACATCCCTGCTCCGGAGGGTGCTGCTGCCTCCTCAGTTCTCGAAGCAGCAAATGATCCGACCCAGCCTTCACTTGGACCGCTGGGCTCAACCAAGGTCTTCTCCGTTTTCTTGTCAACAAAGAATTAGAGAGATTTACATGTCCTCTTGCTCTGCTCAGCTGATGTCCCTGTTTTGCGCTTGGAAAAAAATCTATACAGCAAACCCTCCTCTTCCTAAGCGTGCAAAAGGAGACCTAAAGTGGCACTAATAAAAGTAAGAAGCGTATTTTCAGTCTCAACCTTCCCCACGTCCAGCCTGCCGGCTGACACACAAGGTTTGAGCCTCTATTTTCTGGTACATAAGGAACAATTTTTCTTGCTCAAATGCACCTTTTTTTTTTCTTCCCCCCCTCTCCTGATGGAATTATTTGTAATTTGCATATTATGAATCCTGTTCTGGCTGAAATCCTTTTCTACAAACTACAGGCAATATCTGAGTAATGCCTTTGTCCTCACCACAACACATCGACGTAACAGAACGAGGTAGAAAACAGGAACCTGTTTTGCAAAATATCAGGTTGTTAATCTTCTTTAAGAACTGAAGATCAACTCAGGCCTGATTCTATGGCATCTGTTATTTTAATAAATTATCCTACTAAGAGGTTAGAGTTCATCACATCAATTTGTCTTGAGATGAAACGACAACAGGACAAGGAAAGGAAAGAGGGAGAGGAAAATTTGCTTTTGATGCCACGATCCAGTTCCTCAAAAAGCTGTTCCTAAAACCTTCCAATTTTATAATAAACAGGATATTATCTTCCTTATTTACTACTCACAGTGTTCAAAACAGCAGGTTGGGCACCCATGCTACCAAACTATCCTGAAAAGTTCAGAAAAAGAGCAGCACAAATTTCAAAGCAGAAAAACACTTGCTATTTTCACTCTCTGTCTATAACATTTTCTCAAAATAAACTAACCCTTATGAGAAGGATCTTCATCCTTGCTCTCACTCAGGTGAATTAACTATTCTTAGTTAAATAGATTTGCTTCTAGTCTTAGTCTGATGACAGATTAACTCATGACTGGTAGGATTATAGACTTACCTCTGGAACTAAATCACTTTTGAATCTGAGTTATAGCTATTAGTTCTTTAAAGCTTAGCTGAACAGCTTTTAGTACCTCCTTTGTATTTTTGAAAGAATGATTAAACATCATTAAATCCAAGCTAAGGGTTTTCTCACAACTCCAGTGAATAAACAGTTAGCTGATGTAACTTTTTTTTTAAAAAAAAAGCAGAACAGCAGAGCTTTAAATGGATTTTTTTCAGAATAATTAATACTATTCTAATTCTAGAATATTTGTCCTTAAAATTAAATCATGCTTTTCATGTTTGTGTGGTTTTTAGGCACATTAAAAAAAAACTTTGCTCTCCTTGGAGAAAAAGAGCTATCCTGATCAACCTGCTCCTTTGTACCCAGTGTGGCGCTCCTGTTCCCGTTACATTTCTCCAGCTGCAGAAGACACAACCAATTCTACAGAGATGGGCAGTGAAGCTCTCCTGTACAGCAACCAGCATACGTTTAAGCATGGCTTGGTTTTATATGAAACATTGCAAATACGACACCAAAAATCTCCATGCCATTAGCAAACGGTTCCGTTATACACCAACAAAGTAACGCAGAAGCAGCCACTAAGCAGGTGTCTAAAGCCACCCTTTCAAAGTCCTCCTCCTTCTCCTCCTCCCGGCATTCCCTTCGGCAGCATTAGTAAGGAAAGCGAGGAACAATCCTTCCCCATACTTTTGTATCTTGGCAAAGGATGGAGATCCATTTAATTAGAAGGGAGCCAGCTTGGTTCAACGAGCTGCCTTAATTCATTGCTTTTGCCTTCTACGTTTCCATGAGAGGAGGCACGGATGGGACAGTCAGGACAAAAAGTTTCCCCAAGAAGCAAAAATAAAACTACCTTGTAACTACCGACAAAGCTCACTGGATGGAAGCGCTGGAGGCATCGCTCCTCCGAGAGCGCGATGCTGAAATTACGTGGTTTAGTTGCACCCTGACAGCTACAGGCAGCACATCTCCTGGGGCTCCTAGCCCAAGCACCCAACCACAGATCTACACCCCCATCAGACGACAGGGTTTTCTTTCTAAGTAACACACAATCCAAGTTTTGGTTAATTCATCATTAAGTATCCCTCTGGCTCATACTAAGCCAGCTGCAATCTCCGAATTAGAACATATCACTTTTCACTCTTCGTTAATGATTGGAAAACCCCTAAGCAGCCAAAAGCAGATCATGTTGTCCAGTTCTAGACACACATCTATACATAGACACATGCACACAAATATACAGACATTAAATCAATCCTTAGATCCTTCCCTCCACCCGGAAAACCCACCAACAATTGTCAAGTATAAAAATCCCACAGAGAACATAAACGCAAACCCCAATTAGTCAAAAAAAATGTTAGCTCCTCATTTGACAGTGTTACACAAATCTGCAGGGGCGGGAGGGGAGGCATTCATGCTGAACTGTATTTGCTAAAGTTTAGTGTGTGAAAAAATTATTTGTTCTGATAGATTACAGTGCAATATTTATGCAGATAATGTTCAAGCTAGAAGTCAGCTGCAAATCTCTATCATTTTCTTAATACACAAGGCACTTGTTATTCAGCTGGAACACATTTAATATACAACATAATGTGAAATTCTAACCTATCTAAAATTAGTGGGGAAAGTTAGCTTCAGCACAGGCAAGAGATGAACTGGGTCCCATCACACCGAAAGAAAGGATTTAATATAAAATAAGGTTTTGCTGTTTGAAGAAAAATAAAGCACATTTGTCACAAACTTATTGGAACAGAGTCAGGCTTAGAGACACTGATCCCTTCCAGCAAAGTGGGGAACAAAGCCCCAGCAGTACAGAAACACAAGCCAGCACTGACTGCCCTTCCTAGGATACTCTTTTAGTATTTCTAGCGAAAA
Source organism: Burhinus oedicnemus (assembly GCA_008921705.1). Lineage (NCBI taxonomy): Eukaryota > Metazoa > Chordata > Aves > Charadriiformes > Burhinidae > Burhinus > Burhinus oedicnemus. The sequence goes on from VFFE01007207.1 coordinate 178,913, forward strand.
GCTACTTATCACTTCATCTGCATACCCACCTAACCAGGCTGCAAAGACCCTCCTTCCGTACCGTTTTTATTTAAAGTTCAAAAACCTTGAATTGTCTTCAGAGGCTTTTCATAGCATGAGAGAGAGGGACAGAATGTAATTATAGGACAGTATTTCTTAATCAAATCTAAGCCGCCCACTGAAAGTGAATAGGAAAATATGGTTGCAAGGCAATGCTTCTCAATCAAGTGGACGGATTTGCCTTTCAGAGTGAATAAGGGAATGGAGCTGTGGTCACCATTTCTTAATCAGCTCAGCTGATGTCCTATAGAAGGTCTCAATGGAAGAACACAGCTGTGGCCCATAACTCTTGACTTGATCTTCCATGGTTTGACTGAAAAGCCTGAAAAGAACATAAATGCACTAAAGCTTTTCTCCATTAAATTGCTTCTTTCAAAACTGCCACTGGCTTCACCCAGAGGGGGGAAAAAAAAACGTTTCTTTTTCAGTACACTTGGTTAGAGTTTTCGTGATACATACTACACGCTGAAGTATACTATAATAGACCAAACTATTATTTTCTTTTAAAGACCAAGATGGAGCATGTTATTTAGTAATTCCAACCTTCTGGAGGAATTCCTGTGTCTGAGTATGTGAGTTTTCCTTTGGCTAAAGCACCCTTTTGCATTTCAGTTAGCAAAGTTACAAAACACTGAAAAAGCATCTCCTTAGTCAGGATTTTTATTTTAAAAGAGTACATTTGTCACAACTGACATGTTACACAAGATACATTTCAAATGCACTCATACTAACTTTGAGCTGTCAGATCCCTGTATTCCAGTTTTCTGTCTTCATTTGAAAATGCGGCCAAATTACACAGCCGAGGCAGCGAGACAAGAAAACGGGCGTGCATACCGTGGGGAGGAACAAGGGGAAAAAGCTTCTGGTTTTCAGACAGCTGCCTGTCTTTTTCTTCTACTTTCTCAGTAAAGTTCTTAAGAGGACAGACTTCTCAGTGAATTACATTATAATTACCTAATTAAAGGAACTTCTCTACTAAGCCTTCTTTAAAAAAATCTCAAGGTCTGCCGCAACAAGTTTGCCATTTTCTGAGAGACTTCATACTGATCTTTGAAATGTATTGGAGGTGTAACAGTTAACGTGCACTCATTACCATCTTATAAGCAAAAAGCTAATTAATCACACTTGGCATAGAGCAGCCAAGTTTATTTTTTTCTACCTACCTTATGCCCACTGAAGATACTAACTTAACACTGTTGCAAAAAGTAAAGGGATTTTTTTTCGTTTCAAAACCAGCAGAATGCAGTGTAACAGAGTGCACATTTTAATTTGCATTTTCCTCAATATGCTGTGATATGAATTACTGCCAATATACAAACAATGACCTTTAGACCACTTAGAAATTATTTCCCTATGACACTGGCAAAGGACAGGATCTCCACCTCCATTTTTACCTTCTCTCCTCTCACTCCCACTTTAATCTTTTTTGTTTCAGTGGCGTGTTATAGCTGCTCCGTAGCTTTGCTGCCAGTTACGTGATGAAGCCTGCATGCTGGGGCTGTAATTCAATGGCTCGCAAGCCACATACGACTTAACAGCCTTGCATGAGCCATCTTTGATCTAAAGTCTAATAAAAACAAAAGTGAAGAGCGTTAACGTCAGTATACACGGAGACATGAACAAACAACCGAGACACTCTGATCTATAAATCGGATTTTAAAATGGTAGTGATTTCTGTTAAACCATTTGTTGAATTTGCTTAGTACGCTCCAAAGCAAGGATTCGTTAAGGGTTTCATGCTAACGAGGATGGTCTTCCATTCACTGATGTTGAAGGCCGGGGTGGGGGGGCTTTTCTCTATACAACCTACCCACATCAACTCAACAGCCTGTTCATTGTGGTTAAGTGTTTAGCAAAGGTGAAGTGTTTATACACTGAGCAATTAACAACAGGCTGCTGAGACAAGAACATCTCCCAAGGTTTCATTCCCCAAAGGGAAAAAAAACAACAACAAAACCAACCCTTGATGAAATATTCAAGATGAAAACCACAAAGGTTGTTAAACAAAGTGAGGAACTTCCAGTGTCTCTCATCCGCTGGAGAGGATTCCTGCAGAAAATAAAGGATCGAGGGGATCTTTGGGAGCATGTCCCACCACACAGCTGATAGCGAGCTGTCGCTACAGCCATCCCATCTTCCCTTTCCCTCGTTCGATCTGAATGGCTGTGCCCAGTTACAGGCACAGTTTTCAAACAACTTATCTTAGTATCTCTCTTATTCATTTCTAACGAATGATTTTAAAACAAAAGCCTTAGTTTTGTTTTGACTCAGAGCTGAGGTCAACTTCAGAAACCCTTTTACACTTCCGCGAAGCAAAAACTGCATGTGGAAGAATTCACACATACCTTATATAGAGAAGCTGAACTTGGTAGTATTCCCATTTCTTAGCTATTCTAAATCTATTCACTAACATCTTCTAAGGCCTGAGAAAACACTAAATTTCACTTTATGAGTCCCAGCAGAAGTCCTAAGAAATTTCAGTATAAAAATAACTAACGAAAGAAAAAAAAAAAGGCCAAAAAAATAGGGTCTTAAAAGACATATTCAGTAATTTATACCACCTTTGCCACTAGAGAAAGTGCTGCTTGTCACTCGTTCTTTGGTGCTGAGACAAAACAATAACTACTTTTAGAAAAACCCAATTAAAAAGTAAGTGCACTTTAATACTGAAGAAAACAACCTGCAACCTCTGATGTGGACAGAGAGCTGCAAACAAGCAATCACCAAGCGAAGGATTACGATTAGTCGCAAGAAATCCACTGCAGCAAGAAACTGCACTCAAGGCTCTCACACCCAGAAGCAGAGAGGCGATACACCAAGCTAAACGTGCCCTTTCCCCCACCCCCCCATCAGCAGTATTCCCATGGTGAACAGTACAACACACAAAAGATAGATGCTTTGCTGTTCCCTTTGAGTTTACCAATCCAAATACTAATCAACCCAAGTGCTGTTTCATTTTGCAAGCCGCAGCACATGAGGCTTATTCACAATTTCTCCATTCTTACAGGCCTCCAGCGTGTCTTGTCAACCACAGGGCTTTGTACCACATGCAATCTGAACCTCCGCAGGAACTGTGGCGACAGATTCTTTACTAACAATCATTGGACACACAACAGCTAAATAAATCCCCAGTTTTGACTTACTAGCTGTAACACTCCATAAACCGTTGCATATGTGACTATTGTTAAGCCCTGCTCCTGAATAAGCAAAATTCTTTTTAACAAACAGAACTTGCACAAGACCAAGAACTATTCCAGACCTAAAAAGCTGCCAACTTCAAAACGCCCTTTTCACTTGAAACCAGCTCGTATTAATAGGAAGAATGATTAGGGGAAAAATAAACAAGCATTTACCGTTTGCAGCCTCGTGTCTGAAAGCACGCCTAGCTCAGAGACATCAAATGCTGCTCATGTTTGGCACATAATTTTCAAATATTTGCACCTAGAATATTTTCAAAGGAATTAACAACACCAAATGCTTTTGCTGCTCCCCCCTGCTTTTTTTTTTAAACCATACCAACTCATTCAACGAGTGTAAAACAACACCAACCCCCACGTGTAGCTGCCAAAGGCAGAGCAGCAGAAATTCAGCGCAAACCTTCTCACGTCCCAGCCGTGCGTCTCCTTTTCTCGAGGAGCAGCTCAGATCTCCACCAACAGCCCCTTCCCCCACCTCCCCGACACCTTATTTTTGCTTCCAGTCCCAACTCCCTATCATCCCTTTTAATCTGCTCCCTATTTTGTGCCTTGCCTTCGCACGAGAACGCTTGATACTACTTCAAGAGAAGATCCCGCCAAAGTCAATTAGAGTTTTGCCTGGGCTGAGGAATTAGTAGCACCCATCACATCTTTCACCGCACGCTCCTCGGCTTCCACCGAGCATCTTCTCTGAAGCAGCAGTATATAAAAGGACCATATTCTGCAACATTTCGCACCAGGTGAGCTCAGCAACTTCAAGAGCTCTTTCCCTGATTAAAAGTACAAGCGTGGCTCTGAACAGTAAAGACACTTTCCCCCTCCCTCTATATCTATTTCAAAATAACCGGGTGCTTTCATCACGTCTGTCAATATTCCCCCGCTGACTGTACCTGGCGATCGGGAGCAGTTCTGACACACAGATCGTGCTGTTTTTTCCTACGAACAATTGCACGTAACACGATTAGCAGGCGCGTTTCCTAAAATTAGCAGCTTTTCTAAAATTGACTCCTGTCTGTCGGGGCTCACGTGCGTAGGCAGTTATTTCTGAGCTTTTGCGGGGGGGGGGGGGG
>VFFE01007207.1:183259-256215 GCA_008921705.1 Burhinus oedicnemus
CCGCGCCTTCCCCCCTTCCCCCGCCTCCCCATTCAGCGCCGCTGCTTACGCCAATTCCGTAGAGCGGAGCCTGGCGCTAACGGCGCGGCCAGCTCACCGACAGACGCCGTTTGCGCAGTCTACGCCGCGGCAGAGAGAGTTCTGGCGAAGCTTACGAGCTCTGCGTAGCCGCTAGGAAAAGAGCTCTTCAATGGCTTACGGAGGGCAGCGCCGAGGGGCGGGGACTGCCCGGGCCCGGCCCCGCACGGTGACGTACCGGGCTTTGTGAATCCCAGGCTGAAGTTCGGTTGAGTCACAGGAGGGTAAATAAGGATGTTTCGGAGACAAAGAGAATCTCAAAGGGGCAGCGCGGGAGGTGGCGCGTTCCCGCGGGACCCCTGAGGTGGCTGTGTGGTGTGGGAGATACCCCATAGGGCCCCTGAGGTGACGGGGGGTGGGCACCCCGCAGAGCGCCTGAGGTGATGGGAGGGCACCCCATAGGGCCTGAGGTGACGGGGCCCCTGAGGTGACTGGGGGCCACCCCACAGGACCCCTGAGGTGATAGGGTCCCTGAGGTGACAGAGGTGGGCACCCCATAGGGCCCCTAAGGTGATGAGGGGGACCCTGAGGTGACAGGGCCCCTGAGCTGGCAGGGGTGGACAACCCCCAGGGCCCCTGAGGTGACAGGGGTGGGGACAGGGACCCTCAGGTGATGGAGGTGGGCACCCCAGAGAGCTGGATAGCACTGATGGCACACAGATGAGGGCCCACAAGCCACGCTGGCCCTTGCCAGAGGTCACTCGAAGGCCCCTAGGTCACACGCTTGTCACCACAGTGCAGGAGCCATGAGGGGATGGAAGCATGTTTTGTCAGAGACAAAGGGACGTCAGTACTGAGGCCAGGGGAGAAGCCTGTCCCCAGCAAGGGACAGCCACACTCTGGAGTTACCCGCACCCACTGGGACAACTTTTTTGCAGCCTGCAGGAGGTACCCTCAGGGACCTGTCAGGGAGCAGCGAGTCCCGCTCTCTGGGCAGCACTGAGCCCGGGCAAAGCTACAAGCAAGCAGTTGTGGACCACACTGCGTTGACACGAAGCACAGGCCAGCGATGTAACAGACAATTCCGTTGCACAGGGTCGAAGTGTTCCCTCCCCATCCTGTCCCAGTAAGTTTTGAGGCAAAGCACTACCATTTAGCGACAGGTGGGAGCCTGCTTCCTTCTGCCATGGCACAAGGACACTTCACAGCCTTATGGTCTCCTTGTGAGCTCCTTTACCAGCTAGCCTTCCCACAAATTCCACTTCCTGTGAGCTTTCTTGTCCTTTCTCTACACCTTCCCTTTCTGACCAGTGCCTGGTCTGTTTTGAATGCATACCTGCACAGAAATCCAGTCACACACCTCAACTCTGTTAACAGCTCCCCACTGCAATGAGCCCTCAGTCTGCAATGTCTGCTAAGAATTAAAACTGAAGATTAACGAGGCCCTTATGTCCTCACTCTCTTTGTAAAGCTTAGCAGGGTGCAGCTGCTATGCAAGTACTTCCTCATAAAAAATGCCACAGCACAAAACAGAACAAAAGCCCACAGTATCCCCAGGGCAGCAGTGAGACTTGGACTTTCTCTCTCTCTGCAACCGAAGCATTGGTGACCTTGGCAACATCATCCAGCCTCTACTTAGAGCTAGGAGGGGGAAAGCTATAACGATGCAAGGGCAAGACCCACATCCCCAAGATCCCCGGTCCCCTCTAGGTCAGGCTTCAACTCAGAGAAAGCAACAACACTGCCAGTGATTTCTGAGAGGTGCAGAAGCAGACAAAAGGATCCACAGTGGTACGGGACTACAGCTTGGCCACCTTTACCTCTAGATCTTGCATTCTCCAAGAAAACACTGGGGAGCAACAGCAAAACAACCTTCGAGATCATGCTTTGACAGGCAAAATTAGGGTGGTTTTCAATTACACTGGCTCAATCCATTAATATAGCACAACTGAAAACCCCCTGAAGACTTGTTAAGATGCAGACTAGCATGTTTGAAGCCACGTTAACCTGCTGTATTGATGGGGGGGGGCAGAATGAGGAGGATTACTGCAGCTGGTAAGATTGAAACAGTCATTTTGTCCATCAAGAAAGTAAAAAGCCCCAGAGTAAAAGTAGCCCCTCAAGTGGAGCAGCTGATCCCCTCATTCACAGAATGCAGTTACAGCAAGAGACATTTTTGCTAAGACACAAAGGGCTAAATCCTACCCATCTATACACCCGTGGAAACCTACTGACGTCAATGGCTGTAATGGTGTAATTGAAGGCAGAATGTAGCTCAAGGGGTCCCATTTTATTACTCTAGGAACAGTACAATGTATTAAGAGCACAGAAGTCCCCAGAGATTCCAGCACACATTTTATGTTTTTAAGACATGTGACCAGAGTTTTGACATCTCTGGTTACAGAACGCATCTTTCGGGAATTAATAAAGCATTAGCAACATTCAGCATGACTAATCTGGTCATTAAAAGGTATTTTTTTTAACCTTAAGGCTTAATTAAAATGGGAAACAGGACAGAAATAACTATCCCTACAAAGACTACAGTTTGTTTTCCTAAGTTTTCCCAGCCACGCTTAACTATGTGGAACAACAGCAGGTCAGATTCTCACTGAATTTTCATCACTTCAAATTAACAGTCCCACTGAAGTCAGTACCCATGTCATGAACTTGAGCTAAGAGTTGCAAAAATTCAGTTTATTCAACATGTTGGAATTTCTAACACACTTATGGTACATTATGCCATTTATTATGGCTCATTAATCAGATCTTTCTGGACCCAGTGCTGATTAAATTTATTAAATGCCCTCACTAAAAGCTCTAGGCACTCTAACAGTTAATTAGATTTACAGGTAGAAATGATAATCACAAAGAAGTCATATCTAAAGAACTAGTTCTCCATCAGTCAGCAAATCAAGTAACAAAACTTCCTGCTTCAGAAGAAAAAAAATCTATTTAGGAAAAATCTTTTTCTGTTTTACTTGCTCTTCAGACTCTTCAAGACCCATGTATTGGCAAGGAACCAACAACATTTTCTGCAAGCAAGACGCACCCTGCTTTTTCATGAGGAACCTGCTGTCCTTCTTGCAAATCTCCATTCCTGAAACCATCCTTAGACCTTCTCTACACCCACCCCTCCTGTCCAGGACACGGGCTGCAGAGCTGGAACCCTGCTACACACAGCCTTCCCAGGAACCATGAAGGAAGCTCAGCACAAAGGTTGGTGGCTGGATGAGGATGTTTCTGTGTATTCTGAGACCGAGCAGGGCGTGGAGCAGGGAGGAGAGGAAAAAATAACAGCTACAAGCCACATAGATACTGTAAAACCAAGGGGACAGATAGCTCAAAAGCTCAATTTCCCTGGTTTTCCTGCTGTAAAAATAAATCATCACTAAAAAAAAATATTCAGGTGATATCATATATTTAAGGTTTATAATAAATTTTTGGCTCTTATTCCCCAAATCCTTCCTTACTCCATTAAATCTGCTGAAGTCACCAGGACTTCTCAGATGAGAAATGGTGTGCAGGGATAGGACATTTATTACCAACTTTTCAAAAAACAAGATAAAGCGGTTGGTATTCTCTTTCAATGCACAAGAGGGCTCCCACCAGGCTTATTTATTTATTTATCATGAGGCTTCATCAGTATCATCTGAGAGATAGAAGATTTTAATACTCTCATCAGATATAAAAGATGAAGGCTAGCTAAGAACATACATGTAATAGGAATGCAAGAATTCCTGTAGATTTTGCCACAGGGAAATTAGCTTGCCTCAAGGGTATAAAGCTCTTGAACCAAATAAAAAAAATAAAATTCTGCTGAAGAACTGTCTCCACACAACAGAAAATTTCAAAAGTGGTAAATAAACAATACAAAACAGCATAAAACTTGCTATGCAGAAAGACTCCACCTCCTCACAAAATACAGCTTTTTATTTTGATGAAAAATAACAAGACACTTTCACGTGGGTATCTAAAAAAAAAAAAAAATTAAAAAATCTCACGTAGCTGTTTGCAGTCAAGGAAACTCTGCCCTTACATGCATTTCACTGGAATGTCTCCTTTTTTTGCCTTCTGCCAATGAACAGTAATCCCCTGTACAAAGAACCATCAGAACCACGGGCCCGATCCCAGACACACTCAAAACCATGAAGGAGGACAAGAAACATGCATAGCATTCAAGACCTTTGCTTTGAAACAGGGGAAAGAGATTGAGAAGAAAAAAAACCTTGGGCTGCCTCCAGTGCCGCTTTTTGGAGGGACTCCTGATCCAGATGGGCAGGCAGAAAAGAGGATGCAGTCGCTCTAAACCAGGCTCCAGGGAGTCCTTTCATCTGATCCCCGCTACAGGCACCTGCTGCTGCTTGCGGATCTTGTTGAACAGCTCCATGTACTGAACCACTGTGTCCGCTGGGCTGTAGATGCTGTCGTGCTTGGTGCCAAACACGGATGGGATGCCGGGAGTGTGGTTCCCCATGAAGCTCTGCATGAACTCCATGAGCAGGTTCCAGCAGTCGTTGGCTATCACACAGGGGCAGTACTCCACCTAGCAACAGAAACCACAGCCCTGAAGCTCACAGCAGGGGCAATAACCACGCAGGAGGCAACGTGCTTTCCTCTCTCTACCCCACTAGAGAGAGAATGCCTGTCATAAAAACATCTGAGAATATTTAGCATATAACACGGACAGACAAATATAAATGAATAGGACATGCTGGGAACATGCAAGCAATCCCTTCAAAATGGAAGGGGAGGCAAGATGTACCCTGTAAGGGCATTGCTTTTATTAAATTCCCAATAGTGGAGGTCTTAGGACATTGGTTCAAACATGACGTTAACTTTATCCCATACAAAACCAAACTTCATTCCCACGTGCTGGTAGGTCGATGACTTGCGTGGCTGTGACATCTTTCAGTTATGGACTTGAAGCGTTTAATACAAGTCTGGTCCCAAATTAGGAGGAGGTCCTAATGCAAACCCTGAAAAGACTACTAAACTAAAACAGAAGCAGCCAGACTGCCTGGCAAATCTGGTCCTGAACTCAGGCTTAGGGTAAAATAAGCTTCTGTTTAACCCCAGGTCAATAGCGACGCTGACACTACAACATCTGTGTTTATTGCAGTGAAGAAATAAGCCATTTCTCAATCCTCCTCCCTGCTGGCTAGGAACACCTGCCTGAGTAGACGCAGCGTGATTATTAATTGTATGTCAGATAATAGGATTTGTGTGTTTAGGAAAGCATAAGCTCTGATTTTTAAGGGCTTTGAAGCAACTAATTCTCATCTATCTTGAAAACTGCTAGGCACCAGTACATCTAGATGTCTGGAGTCTGACCTGCTCTGCTGTGCTCTTCCCATACCAGTGCAGCGCAGCTCCCTGTCTTTTTCCAAGATGCTTTTCAGCCCAGCTGAGGCTTGTCCACAGCATGTGCCTTCAGCTCACACTTTGCGCTCAGCCAAGCATCTCCCCAAATACCTTTCTAGATCCTCCCATGCCCCTTCGTGTACGCTGAAGGATCTCCCTTTAGAGTTCGCCTCAGCCCAGCCTTCACCCTGTGAAACGCCCGTCAGCAGCTGGCAGCCAATGCTCTCGAGCCTCATCAACAGTCACGGCGCTGAGTGGGGAGCGCAGAAGCAGTCTGATGGCAGGCTTCGAGCCTGCGTTGCACCCCCCGGTGCAGCAATGCAAGTCGGCACGCCACGGGGTAGGATTGATGCCTGCTAAAAGCTCTCTGGTGAGGAGAAAACCATCTTTACACCATGTGAGCAGAATGCAGCAAAAGGGCCCTGCTCTCCTGGGGCTGCGTCCGCTTGAGATGGAGAAAGAAAGCAAAACCCCAAATCAGCATCAAATTAGCAGCTGAAGAGGTTGTTTTGTCCCCCTCGGTATGATTATTAACCTGAAGTGCACTGCTAGTGTTGTGCATCAGGACTTTAAGCAGCTTTTCAGTTTGATGGCATCCCTTCAGGGTTTTGTTTATTGGCACTTCAATGACAGGCTTTTCCATAGCTGCAGCTGAGCCCTAAAGTACCTGCCTGAATTAAACCTTGTTGAGAAAAGGAGATAAATACCCTGCCTGCCACACACAGGAACACACCTAGTACAAACTACCAGCAATGAGCAATACAATTGAGACACAGAAGGGACCGAGGATTTCTCTTCTAGCCTCCAACATGGGATTTCCCTGTCTGTAGTTGTATTTCATACCCTTCAAAGACGATTCTTACCTCCACAGATATCCCACGGGCACTGGGCCCCATTGTAACTGTGCCCACCTTCACCAAGAAGTCACAGTACTGGTAGCGGGTGCCCCGGCTCTCTATCTTGTTCGCCTTGGCATTTTGGAAGAAGCCTTTCAGCTTCACCATAAGGATATCAAAGTTGGCATCTGCTATGAGGCAGGGACCATTTTCAAAGAGAGCGAAGCAGCTGAGGGGATATTCGGAGTTGTGCATCACGTACATCAGCTTGCCTGTCTGCCCTGAAATAAGAGCAATGGTATTTGGGCTGTAAAACCAACAGTCCTGCGCTTGTCTGTGCTTTAAAGAAGCACCTGGCTTTTCCTTTGTCCTCCTTCTTGACTTAACTCCAGGGTCCTTGTACTGCTCATACACGCTTTATGTTATACAGCCATTCAGTGAACAGATTGTATTTCCTTCTTAAGATTTAAAGTTAAAGGGGAAAAAAAAGTCTTCTGCTAGCATGATTCAGAGACCAGAGGGTGAGCTGGATGCGAGATCTCCAGCAGACTGGGGGGAATCAGCAAAGAGCACCCACTTCCCACCCCTGAATGCGGGGCTGGGCACCTGCCGACTGCCCTCCTACCCATGGTCACTGAGGAAGGCTGGGCTTTCCTCCCACTCACCCATCAGCCCTACTGGGGAAGGATGTGCTGGGACACGCTTTAGAAAACAGGGTGTCCGAAGAGGATGTGCCTGGCTTGTACCACGCTTTAAAATCATGGAATGGTTTGGGTTGGAAGGGACCTTAAAGACCATCTAGTCCCAACCCCCTGCCATGGGCAGGGACACCTCCCACTAGACCAGGCTGCTCCAGGCTCTGTCCAACCTGGCCTTGAACACCTCCAGGGATGGGGCAGCCACAGCTTCTCTGCGCAACCCGGGCCAGTGTCTCACCACCCACACAGTCAAGAGTTTCTTCCTAATATCTGATCTAAATCTCCCCTCTTCCAGTTTAAAACCACTCCCTCTCGTCCTGTGGCTCCACTCCCTGATCCAGAGTCCCTCCCCAGCTTTCCTGGAGCCCCTTTAGGGACTGGAAGGAGCTCTAAGGTCTCCCCGGAGCCTTCTCTTCTCCAGGCAGAACACCCCCAACTCTCTCAGCCTGTCCTCCCAGCAGAGGTGCTCCAGCCCTCGGAGCATCTTCATGGCCTCCTCTGGCCCCGCTCCAACAGGTCCATGTGCTTCTGCTGTTGGGGGTCCCAACATAAAAGCTGGAAACAATTTATCCAAAAGCCTTCCCATGGATGCGGCCGTGCAAGTTCCAGCTGCGGAAAAAGCGGGGGGGGGGGGGGGGGGGATTTGGGGTCCTCCGAGCACATCCCCTGGACGCAGCTGGGTCCCCTCAGCCCCCGAGCTGCTCCCCACCGCCCGGGGGGCCGACTCCGGCCCGCTTGAGAGCACCGCCCGCCCGGCCCGGGGCTCTCCCGGTGCCGACCTTGGCTGCTGATGGTGGAGGCGGCGGTGTGGTAGGTCTCGCAGTCCACGCAGAACGTTCCCTGCTTCTCGGCCCCCAGCAGCTCCAGCTTCCGCGTCAGGATCTCCACCGTCTGCTGCACGCTCTTCCCCTCCGCCACCGGCACCTGCGACACGCTGCAACCGGAGACGGACTCAGAGACCGGCCGGCGGCCCACCGGGCCCGGGCAGCCGCCTTCTCCCGGCTCCCTCCCCGGGCCACCCCCCCCGCCCCTGCTCCGCGCCTCGCCGCCATTACCAGGTGACCCCCATGCTGCACCGGGACGGAAGCGCCGCCGGAAGGGGCGGGGCGGAGGCACTGCCGGAAGGGGCGGGGCGGAAGCGCACGCGGGGCCGGTGGCGGAGCGGGCGGCGGTGGCGGCTCCTCTCAGGCCCGGCCGCCATGCCCAAGGCCCGGCGGGCGCGGGGCCCCGGCCCCGGCCCCGGCCCCATGTTACCGCTGACCGAGCAGATCTTGCAGGAGGCGGCCCCGCGCCCCACGGCGCGGGGGAAGCGGCGCGGCGGCCAGGCCGAGAAGGAGGAGGAAGAGGGCGGCGGAGAGGGTTATGTGGACGCCCGGTTGTCCCGGCGCATCCTGGAGCAGGCACGGCGGCAGCAGGAGGAGCTGGAAGCCGAGCACGGCCCTGGCGCACCAGCCGCCCCCAAGCAGCGCAGCACGGCGCTGGGTGAGTCCCCGGTTCGCCCCCAGCCCGTCCCCGGCGTTCGGAGGTGCGAAGCCCCGGGCTCAGCCAGCGCCGCTCCCCCACAGGCCCGGCGGTGCGTGGCCCCGGCTCCGACTCGGAGGAGGATGAGGAGTGGCCCTCGCTGGAGAAGGCGGCGGCGGCGGCAAGTCGGAGAGGGGAATACTGCGGGGAGGTGGCGGTGGACCCCGAGGACGAGAAGGCCATCGAGATGTTTATGAACAAGAACCCGCCGCTGAGGTGAGGATGGAGGGGCTGGGCCGAGGCAGCGGGTGCTGCTCCCCGAAACAGCCCCTAACTCACACCCCTCCTGCCTCGGCCCCAGGCGCACGCTGGCCGACATCATCATGGAGAAGATCACAGAGAAGCAGACGGAGGTGGAGACGGCACTGTCAGAGATATCGGGCTGCCCCATGGCCCAGCTCAATCCCCGCGTCCTGGAGGTCTACAGAGGTGTCAAAGAGGTAAGGCCAAAGCCGCTCTTGCCCTGGGGTCCAGCGAATACCACGCTGAGCCCCACGGCCACCACTTCTGCCTCTGTTCCTTCCCTGAGAGTCCCCATCCTCACTCAGTGCAGGGGATTCTGTCGATTAACTGCAGTTTGCATAGTGTCAGTCACTGAATGTCATTCCGAAACTCTCTGGGCCAATCTTCTGAGCACTGTGCTTGGCTGATCCTGGCATGGTCCTTTCTTAGGACCCGGGGTGGTTCTTCCTTACCAGAGATGCTGAGGGAGGGGACAACTTTCTCATGGTTGTGAGACAAGTCCTGCAGCCCTGCTGTCAGTCCCCATATGTCGCAGCCCAACCTGTGTCCATGTCTTTAAGGTGCTGTCTAAATACAGGAGCGGGAAACTCCCCAAGGCATTTAAAATCATTCCTGCCTTGTCCAACTGGGAGCAGATCCTCTACATCACAGAGCCGGAGACATGGACAGCAGCTGCCATGTACCAAGCCACCAGGTAAGATCATCTCTGCGAGATGCTGACATGGGATTTTTTGCTTTTTCTTTCCATAACTGGAACCAGATTTACAAAATACCAACCTGTGTCCTACTTGGTGGCCTTTGTCCACACCTTGCTTTGTGCTTCGTTTTTCCCAGGATATTTTCATCCAACCTGAAAGAGAGGATGGCCCAGCGGTTCTACAACCTGGTGCTGCTGCCACGGGTCAGGGATGACATCGCTGAGTATAAGCGCCTCAATTTTCACCTCTACATGGCTTTGAAGAAGGCTCTGTTCAAGCCGGCAGCCTGGTTCAAAGGTAGGGACTCCCTGCAGAGCCGCTGTTCCTACCTGGGAGCCTCTCGCCATCTGGAAGCTCAGCAGGGGTATGAGTTGCACACCACTGCCCAGCATGACAAGACACTGTCACCTGTGTGCCGTGGCCCTGGGGGCCCAGTGGGGAGGAAAAGATGTGAAGGAGATGGGAGGGAGTCCCCCTCGGTGGATGAGGCGGCTTCCAAACCCCCAGGTGCCCATTTGCAGTGTTCAGGAAGGGTGATGAGTGCAGGTGGTGCCAGCAAGTGCTGGCGGGTATATGGGTTCTTTTGGAGGTAGATGGCAGGTTACAAACTGTCTTGGGTCTGATCTTGGTCTCATCTTGCAACCTGAGGTGGTTCGGGGCTAGTTGCATGGTAGGGAGATGCTGCAACCCCTGTAACAGCAGCTGCTGGAGGAGCTGTTATTTCCTGGGATCTGACGTGTCCTGGGACAGGAGAAGGGGCTGAGCCCCATGTCCCACAGCTCTGCCTGCTGCGATTAAGACAGCCGCTGCCTGACTCTTCCTCTTCTGCAGGAATCCTCATCCCCCTGTGCGAGTCGGGGACCTGCACGCTGCGGGAGGCCATCATCATCGGCAGCATCCTCACCAAGTGCTCCATCCCTGTCCTCCACTCCAGGTAACACCCTGGGAAGTCGTGGGGGGCTGAGGTTCTCCTTTAGGGATACCAGTGCAATGCCTTGGGTCTGTCCCTCAGCCAGGGAGGTTGGGGGGTTTGCTCAGCTCCCTCCAGGGCTGAGATTCAGGGCTCAGCGCTGGGTTTGTCATCTTTCTGTCTGGGTGCCTGGTGCCCTGCGGCTCCTGCCTGGCCTGCCCTCACCTCGGTGCTCCCTCTGTCCCTGCAGCGCAGCCATGCTGAAGATCGCTGAGATGCAGTACAGCGGCGCCAACAGCATCTTCCTCCGGCTGCTCATCGACAAGAAGTACGCCCTGCCCTTCCGCGTGGTGGATGCCCTCGTCTTCCACTTCCTGGCATTCCGCACAGACCAGCGGGTCCTGCCTGTGCTGTGGCACCAGAGTTTCCTGGCCTTTGCCCAGCGCTACAAGGAAGACCTCTCCTCAGAGCAGAAGGAGGCTTTGCTGGAGCTGCTCAAGTTCCACAGCCATCCACAGATCTCACCAGAGATCCGGAGGGAGCTGGTGAACTCCAAGACACGGGATGTGGAGGGGCAGCAGCCTGTGGCCATGGAGTGTCAGGGAGAGGCAGCGAAAAGCTGCAGCCTGACCTGCTCCCGGGACTCTGCTGGGCACAGCTGGGAGCCCGGTGCATGAGCAAAGCCCTGGGGAAGTGTGCGGAAGCAGCCATCCCAGGATCCTGCTGCTCCGAGCGGGCACTGGGGGCAGGCTGTGCCCATAGAGCTGGACCGTGCTCCCTGTGCTGCTTGTCACAGGGCAGGGCAGCCCCTGTCCCACCCAGGAACCTGCTGCCAGCAGCACCTGGGAGGGTTTGGCGTGTTTCTGTATTGGAAAATAAAACCCGAGCCCTGTCTGTCAGTCAGGGCTGGTTCTGCAACCTCTCTGCAGTTGCATCCATGCACGGTCCTGCCCTGTCCCTGCCCCACCTTGTCCTGTCCCCAGCAGGTGGCAGAGCAAAGCCATCAGCCCCGGGCTTCTCGCAGAACTGCAGATCAAGTTTGTGCTGCTGATGCTGTCCCCAAATTGCAAAGGGAGAAGGGGACCCAGTGGTAGGACAAGAGGTGATGGGCACAAACTTGACCATAGGAAGTTCAATCTAAATATGAGGAGGAACTTCTTTACTTTGAGGGTGGCAGAGCACTGGAACAGGCTGCCCAGGGAGGTGGTAGAGTCTCCGACTCTGGAGACATTCCAAACCTGCCTGGATGCCATCCTGTGCAACCTGCTCTGGGTGACCCTGCTCTGGCAGGGGGGTTGGACGAGATGATCTCCAGACGTCCCTTCCAACCCCTGTGATTCTGTGACCCCTCTTCCTTCCTGTGCCCTTGCTGGGGACTGCTCCCTGTGCTCTGCCCAGAGCGCCCCCTGTGCGGCTGGGCAAAGGAAGGGAGGGCAGGTGGAGGGAGAGGGCTGGGCCCCCCAGACTGTTCCCAGAGCCCAAAACCACTCTTGGGGGTGGGGTGGGGTGGGGAAGCAGTCCTGTTGGTGCTTGAGGGTTTCCTGAGGGCTGGGTTGTTATCAGGCAGGAGCGGGCTGTGGACGTCATGGGAAGTGTGCACATGGCTGTGGGCATGAGCAGCCCAGCAGTACTGGGAGCAGAGGGGAAAGCCCTGGAGGGCAGCAGAGGGGAAAAATTCTCCCAAGAGCCCCTCTCCCTGCAGGGGCTGGCAGCGGCTAGGGCATGGGGCAGCCTTTGACTCCCCCCATCCCTTGACCTGCCCACCCTGTGGCCTGGGCTCTCCTTCCTGCCTGGCACCATTACCAGCCTTGCCACTGCAACCCTGGCTTCCCCCCCCGCCCTGCTTCCAAAATGCCTGCCATCCCCCTTCCTCAGGGATTTTTCCAAAACACTTCCCCAGTTGCCCCTCTGGGTCTACATCTACTCAGTAAGGCTGGTGAAGCCCTGGCACCCCAGGGCCACTGTCCGTGGTTGGCCATTGAGGCCATGTGCCTGGCCTTGCTCATGGCAACCTGCCCACACACGTGCCACCTCTGCTGGAAAAACCAGTGGGGGCTTTTCCTCCTGTGTCCCACAAGGCGCTGCACTTACCTTGGGGAATTGCTGACAGTTTGCGCATTCCGAGTACCTGGCCTTGCTCCTGAAACTAGCACCAAGTCCTGCTGGTGCAGAGCATGGAGAAAAGCCCCTGCAGCTTCCTACGGCAGCAGGGGCTGAGGACAGCTGCCTCCTGTCTTTGCTTCTCTTGAGAGTTGGCACCTTCTCCTGTGACAGCAGCGGCGGCAGGAGCAGAAGCCACGCGAAGTGGAGCAGCATGCAAAGCCTGGCTGCCTGGGCTGGTTGCACACCACAGCGCCTTTTCCTTGGCTTCCTGATTTTATCTCCTTTCTTTAAAGAAACCAGAAGCTGTTGATCGCAAGAGATAGCCTGGGCTCGCACAGCGCATCCAGCACGCTCTTGCCACCCTGCAACACCGCCTGCGCTGCTGCAGCGCCGATCGGCGAGAGGGAAGCTTCAAAGTTGCCGGGGGCATGAAGTCAGTGCCTCCTCTGCAGGCACCTTGCCTGCAGGAAGGCGTTTGGTTCCACGTTCATCCACCAGCACCCATGAGCTGCCCCAGGGCTTTGGCAAGCGCAACGTGTCCCTCAGCCACTGCAGCATCTCCCCTCCATCTCTGAGCAGGGTTGGAGCTGGCTGGTGGTGGCCTGCCTGCCCTCTCCCCATTGCATCCTGCTCTTGCGGCCCCGGGAAACGCAGGGCTGGAGCCTCTGGGAGCAGCCCCAGGGGATCCCCCAGCTGATGGGTCCCATCCCAGAGCGATTCGGGGCAGAGGCCGGAGCTCTGCAAGGGAAAGGGAGGCCAAGGTCTGCCCAGGGCGGCCCAAGGCACTGCACGGAGTGGATTGCAAAGGGAAACCTTTGAGGCATTTGTACTTGTTCAAAATACTTTATTGCAACATCACACGGTCCTCTGATTCTCCCAGCAGCGGGACTCTTGCATGTGAACACCAAACCACTTTACTCTTAAATTAAAACTCGCTTATATATAAAAAAAAAATTTTCTTTTTATACAGACGGGCTCTGTGCACCTCCCAGTCCCCTGCTAGCAGGGGTCAGCGGCAGATGGCTCTTCTTGACAAAACAGGCTGGTGGAAGAACAGCAGCCCCATCTTTTTCCACCTGATAAGACTTTTGTTTCTAGTGGCATCCAAAAAGGGAGATTTCTACCTCCTTTTCCACATCCCCCATGGGAGGACAACAGCCACAGATCCATGTGTCCAGGGGTCACCAAGCAGCAACAGTCTGCCTCCCATCCCTGCAGAGTCTCTCTGGCTTCTCCTGGTTAATACAACTCTACTATTTAATGGTTTTCTCTTAGAAAAGCAGCATTATTTTTTTTAAACACCTCTTTATAAAAACTAACAGACAGGATCAACAACAACAATACAAAAATGCAATAATCGCTTTTCAACTCAAGTGCGCAGCAAATTTTCCCACCCGATGAGGATACAACTGGGACCCATGTGGATATACATGCAACGCAGCCCCCTCCTGAATGCGATCCGAGATCCCTGCCTTGGAGGAGTGAAGATACATTTCAGACTATAGCAGCACATTCAAATGTATTTCTTAAAACCTAGTCCGATGTCTAAGCTACCTAAAAAAACAACCAGTTTCCAAGTGAGAGTCTCCCGTTGCCCAGGGAGCTAGGGAAGGGGATGAAAGGTGAAGGCACTCTTTTGGAAAAAGAGGAGACCAGCATCCAGGCCCCACAACAAGGAACTGCAAAGTCTTCCTCCCTCCCCATTTCCCAGCAGTTAACAACAAATTAAGCAGCCTTGGTGGAGCAGCGGAAAGCCAAGGGGATTGCACCCAAACTTCACCCAGGAGGCTGCTCCTGAGGCAAGGACTTCTCTTCTGCTGTCCACGCAGACAGGGAGCACGTCCCCCAAGCAAGCGAAAAACCCACAAATCCCAAATCTAACAGCAACAAGAAACAAGCCACATGTTTCCCCCTCCAAGCAGAAGCGGCCACGCCACCCCCAGGAGCCAAAGCAATCTGGCACGAAGCAACTGGGACCAAGGGGCCAACAAGCACCTGCTCCCTCCTCCAGGACACTTGGTTCTCTCTCGTGAGCCACATGGGCCCGTAGCAGCCCAGGGAGGGAGGTTAGGGGAATTATAAGGATTTTGGTCATGTAGGCAAGGGTCAGAGGCTCACTATCCAAGACTGATGGCCCACGCGGGGCTGGAAGTCATCACGGTAAACACCCCCGAGGAGACAGCGAACAGCAGTCAGCCAGGCTATGAGTAACACGAACTGAGAAACGTTTTACAACTTCATTTTGGGTCCTGCTCTCCCTCCCAGCAATTCTTGTGCCCTGCCACCATGAAAACAGTCGCTTCACCCCAGCCACCTTTAGCAGTGAGCTCTGCCAGCCCGGCTGCCCGCTCCAATAGACGAGTGTGGATCCTGCTCCGCACTCCCAGCGAGTGGAACAAATCCTCAGCAGGCATCAGATGGAGGAGGCTGATGGATGGGTAGGTGGGATGCTGCGATGTTCCGGTGTCCAGGGCGAGGTCCTGCTGTGGTGGGGCCAGGTAGCTCTCGGGAAGGGGTGGCTGGTCACAGGTTGATGTCCGTGACGTCTGTAGGTGTGCTGGTGGGTTGGCTGGCCGGGTAAGCAGCAGTCTTGGTGGCGCTGTATTCCTGTTGGGTTTGGGATGCCTGTTTCAGGCTCTCGGCTAAGGCTGCCTCAATCTGCTCCTGACAGGCTTTCAGGCAGTCCTGCGAGAGAGGGAGCAAGACAAGAGGCCTCAGTTCTCTGCCACTCAGAGGTGGGAGCCTTATAAATAGCTCTAAGCATCTGCTGGGTTACGTCTCTGGCCCCTGGAGCATCTACACACACAAGACAAAGCCGCTTTTCTCCGACAAGGGGCATCTCCAGCTTGTCTGTGCTTTAGGCCCCTCCCCTGGAAAAGCCCCACGTTCTGGCTGTCTTCTCTCCACCTCCCCGCTTGACCACGTTCTCAAGGAATAGATGTGCCCATCAGAGCTTCCCAAAGCATCCAGGCTCGTGCCTGGATGCAGCATGTGATTTTAGCATCATGGTAGTCAGCTGCCGCTGGCGACTGAGAGGGTAGAGCAGAACAGCTCTGCGCAGGCTGGTATCAACCTTTGCAACCAAGACTTCCCAGATCCATGAGCAATGGCCAGCGTGCAGCAGCACAGGTGCACACAGGGACCTTGGAGCCCAACCTGCCTCCACCAGGCCCTACATCCCAGGTCTCCCATGATCCTGCATGTCTGCAGTCACCCACCTGCTGCAGAGAAGCTGCATGCAGCTCTGCCTCCTCCTGTCCCTGCCCATGTCCAAGCCAGGACAAGGGGAATCCCCACTGGGTGCCCTGGCTGACGCACACGCCATCACTTTGGGGATCTCAAAGCCAGCTGGACCTGACCCTCCCAGACCCAACAGCCACCCCAGCCACATGTTCCCCTACAACACTATGTGCCATCAACACTGGGTTGTTACGAGAACGATGCTGTGGCCACGTAGCTTCTCACAAGGCTTTTACCCTCCTGCTCTCCCCCCAGGGAGCCCTGCGTGACTCACTCGCACCTCCCCAGGGCCCAGAGAACCCAGTGCTGGGGACACACCAGCCCCACAAACAGAAAGGTGCAGGGGACTGCGAGCAGTGGCATATCACTTGTAATAAAAGCAAACCCTGCTCCGTTTTCTCCCCACACAAGCTGTAACCAGCGGAGGAAACTCCTCCACTTCAACACCAGAGCACCATGACACACCGAGAGCCATGGGAGGCATTGCCAATGGGCACACCCCAGCCCGGCTCCAACACCGCATCTCAGCTCTCAATGAGGGGTAAGAGGTGGCATTTCACACCTTGCGGCCAGAGCCGAGCTGGACGCCACAGGCGCTCGCTGGATATTGTCACACACCGAAATCTCTTACCAGGAATCTGCCACCAGTTCTTAGAAACTGACAGAGGATGTGGCAAGCGAAAATAGCAACGCCCACCTCCCCTTCCCCACGCTGCTTCCCGTCAGCGCAGCCTCCAGCCCTCCCGCCTGCAGCCCCAGGCTGAGCTTGCTGCAGGGCCTCACGCCATGGCCCCGGGCTCTCCGCAACCAGGCTCTCTGTCGGCAATTTTGGCAGAAATGCTAAAAGCTAGCTTGGCCACAGGCAGCCAGGCTCCTTTGCCGGCTGGTGAAGCCTCAGGGGCCGCAAGGGAGGCAGCTCGGCTTGCCACAGCCTGTGTGCTCCCTACTCCGCAGGGCAGCCATGCCATGGGGCTCTGGCTCAGACACCCAGCAGGGCTGGTTCTGCTCCATGAGGGATGAGGACTGGTCCAGATCAGCTCCAAGTCACACCCAAAGCACCAGCACAGCCAGGGACAAGGCAGTCTCAGCGCACCAGTGCAGCTCTCGCTCGCCATGGAGCCAGCACAGCCCTGCACCATTGTCCCCCTCCATCCCCACAGACTCCCCGCACCTCCAGCACTGCCCAGCTGAGCCTTGGCAGCTGCAGGAAGGGGATTGCTCCTCCAGTGTGGAGCCAAAGGGGAAACTGAGTCACAGCCCAGGGACACTGCAAGGCCGGGTTCAGGGAGAAGCATCAATACCACAAACATGAGGCTGAGGCCAGGTTCTTCCCCCCAGGAGCCTTGCAGACACATCCCCAGGGCTTCCTTCTGATAAAGGAGCTGCCGTGGTCCTGCCTGGGCAGGGGCTGTTTGTGCAGCACCTCGCACCTAGGCAGGCTGTGGGGCAGAAGAGGTGCCCTCTCTGGGCTGAGGAGGAAGGGGAACAGGCTGGAGGGTAGCAGAGGTGTGCTGGGCTCCATTTCGGCTCCCCTCTCTCAGCGGTGCCCTCCCTGCTTCCCACCTGTTCCCTCCACCAGCCCTGACCCACAGAGCAGGTTTCAGCCCCAACCCCATTCACTGCAGCAGCTTGAGAGCAGCTGGCTGCACTGATTCTCTCTTTAAAAAGGCTCCAGCGAAAAAAAAAAAAAAAAAAAAAAAAAAAAAAAAAAAAAATCAAAGCCGCACAAATAGATCAGGACGCCCTCCGGCCCCGGCCCCTCCCTGCCTGGACAAAGCCTAGTTGCAGCCTCCCACCCGCTGCGGCATCAGCACCTCTTCCAATTCCTGGCACTGCTGTCAGGGGACTGTAACTAACCCCACGCCCGGCTGCCAGCATTAGCACTCGGGCAGAAGAAAAGATCAAAAGGCGCCCCTGGCAGAAGAAAGGCTCCTGATTACCTTGCTGCAGCAGGAGCAACCTGGAAATGGGGAGCCCAACAGGGTCCCCCTTCCCCATTCAAAGGGCAGTGGAGGGGCAGGCAGATGCTCCCCACCATCCTGATGTCCCCAGCAAAGCTGCTGTACCAGCATCCTGAAACGCTTTGTGCCCCCGACCCCCTTCCCACCGAGTCTGGGCACCTGCAACCAGACACCGGCAGAGGTTAGCAGATGCCGAGCCCGGCTTCTCCCTCTGCCCCATCCCACCTTGTCAAAACCTGATCCTGCCAACACCTGCCCATGCAGGGAACAGACGCTCCCCTTTGTGCCGCTTTTCAAAGACTCCCGAGCTCACCCCACTCTGCACAGGCAGTGCTCAGTGGCCAGGAGCCAACTGCAGCCATGGGACTGACCAAGGGTGCTGCGTTTAGAACTGCTCACTCATTGCTAGGCACTCAAGCTAGGGTCAGTTATCATTATGAACAGCCTAATTTCCTCTTCCTCTAAGAAGAATGAGCAGCAGAAAGAGGAAGGGTTTCCACCAGATCCAGAAGCAAAACCGCTTTGCTGTTCCCCCACGAACACTCACCACCTCCGTGCCAGTGATGCTGGCCAGTAGCTCCGTGATTGCCTCGCCGGTGAAACCATTCACAGAGACCGTCAGGCCGTGGATCGCTGCTCCGATACTGCCTGTCGCAATCATGGAGGGAGGGTACATGGCAAAAGTGTAGTCTAGAGCCAGGACAGGGACACAAGGAGCAAAAAGAAGAAGCCGTTAGCAAGGACGCACACGGTAAGTTCTCGGGACTGCGATTTCCCTGGAAAACTAGAGCGGGCCAGACAGAGGGGTCTCTCCAGCTTAGCAGAGAGAAATGGGTGTGAAGTAACAAGAAACAAGCCGAGGATCAGAGCAGCAAGCTTCATTAAAGTATTTCTCTGGGTCTGTCTCACCAAAGAAGTCCTGAAGATGAGCCTGCTCTAGTGACTTAGAGCGAGGCTGACAAAAGCTCAGATTCAACCCTGCCTTTACCCTGGATGCCCTCCTGCAGTTGCAGCCTGCACAGCAAGAGGGGTGGCATGGCAGCTTTGCTTTTTCCTGGCATCTTCCAGGCACCAACTAAGAGCCCCCAGGACCGTTCTCCCACTTTGTCAGGGATAGAAAACATGTCATTGAGTGGCAAAATGCTCCAATTTGAATGAAAGCAGGCAGGCATTCAGCTCCCCAGAAAGCCAGGGCATTGAAGACCAGCCACAGGTTACCCAGCAAGCCTGACTCAAGCCCAGGCTACCCCATCTGCAGTGGCCAGCCCACCCTCCCCAGCATCCTGGTGGGTGGCTCCAGCAGGAGCAGGCACCCACCTGTGGCACACAGGGCAATAAATGTCTGTGCATGCTTCTTCACCAGCTCCATCTTCTCCTTAGGCAGCGGGAGGTGATGGAGGATGTGAGCCAAGAAATCATTTGCTATCACTGAGACCAGGTCCCACTTTAGCTTCTCCAGGACTAGAACCTCCCAATCCTGCAAAGTCAGACAGACAGACAGACAGCACGTTATTCAGCAGGGCTAGGCCAAGCAAATACACTCACAAGATTCAAGGGCAGATAAGGCCAGCGCCTGGGGAAAGGACAGTAGAACAGTACAAGCCATGAGACAGGGAAGACAAGAGGGAACATCCCTGCTCTGTGACTATGGCGCAAATCCAGCCTTGAGCTGTTGCAAAGCTGGGAGTAAAGATCAGAAGAGAAAGCAATAAATCTCGTTTCTTCTTTCCAAGGTGCAGTTGGATTAGCCTTCAACGCTCCTCTGCTCTGCAAGGTTGCTGCAACAGCCCACAGAGGAAAAGCCAGAGCAAGCACCATTCCCATATTCCTTCCCCGCTCCTGAAAGGAGAGGCCAATGTCCAGGCTCCCAGGAACAATCCAGCTTGGGGCTAACACCATTAGAGCAAAGGGAATAGGGAAGCTCACCTCTCTGTGTGCCCCTCGGAGCTGGCCAGTGCATTGACTCCCTCCTAGAGTGGTTCCTTGGCCGGTGAACTGCAGGAGGCAATAGCTGCTCTACAGCCAGCCCCTCTGCACAACATGTTGAAGCAAGGGAAGGTGGGGGAAACACAGCTGAGCTTTGAGGTCTGCATCCAGACAGCCCAAGCTCCTATATGAGATCTTCAATCCCTACAAAGCTCAGGGGCTGTGACTAGGTGCTGAGGTCTTCAGCCCAACCGGGCATGCAGCCCTCCGGAGCATTTTGGCAGAACCTCCCCTACTCACCACGCCTCTTCTCTGCCAAGAGAACCTCCAGTCATGCTCAGCAGAGCATCCCCAGCAGCCTCTCAGGGGGGAGGGGCACTAAACAGCCATGCTAACACCCACCTCTCCCACTGACATACAAGCAATGGCTCACGGGTGCTTCCCAGTTACATGCCAGGTGGCTGCCAATGTCTCCATCCCATGTTGTGGTGCTCTCTCTAAGCATTACAGATTTCTGTAATATCTTCCATGAGCCAGTCTCTGTGCAATCTGCAAGCTGGGGAACAGATGGTGGGAAGGCTGGGTGCTCCCCACGGATTTCAGCTGGAGCCTGGGCTGTTCCTCTCATCTGCTCAGCCTCTCGCAAGCTCTTCCAACTCTGGGCATTAGTCCTAACACCAACAAGGAAACCAAAGTGCAAAGCAGCCACAGGCAAGCACTTGGCAGAGCCATCACCCAGCAAGTCCTAGCATTACCAGGTGGTACCACCATGGTGGTATCAAAGCACTCCTCCAGCAAGGTATAAGCAAGGGGAGCACCACAATTAGAGCCTTAGCACAGAATCTGGGACCCCTGCATTCAGTTCCCCGCTCTGCCATCAATGTCAAGGTCTATGTGACTTAGCTGGAGTAGCAGTTGAATCAAACTCAGAGACCACACACGTACCAGTCTCACTGGGCTGGGTGGGTTTGATGTTACATCTGGGTACGACCATGCCATTGACAGACCGGTCTCAGGAGAGGTGAGAGCAGTGTCTTCCCAGGATCATTCTCCTTCCCATCCCAGCAGCAATGCCCACACCCAGCCACCTGATCCTCTCTGCCGGTCCCAATTGCCCCACAGCCCGAGCTGCAACGGAGATCTCTGGCCCCCAGTTTCTCTCATCCTCTGGATCAGCAGCAAATCTGGTTTCAGCAACAGGGTCCAGATATGCCAGAAAGGACACAGAAGATGCCCCCGTGTCCCTCCTCCCCGCTAGCAGAGGGTGACAGTGGCCCTGCATATGTGCTGGGAAAGGAAAATACCCTGCAGGAGCTGAAGCTCCAGGTTTGGAAGGAGAGCGCTGAATTGGGATTTGTATCAGATATCTCCATTTCAGGGCCTAGTCCTACCCAGCAGAATATCTATTCTTTTTCCAAGCAGTCTAGGATTACAAGGTCAATGCTGCCCACAGACGTGGCAAAGGGCTGCCATAACAGATGGATTTGAAGAAGTGAGATTTTTCATAAGGGCAGATCTTCATTTTCTCTCTCTTTTTGGGGTTGGGTTTTTTGTTTGTTTTTTTTTTTTTTTTTTTTTTTTTTGTAAACCCATTCTTCCCCCTTACACAACAATACCAGTTTTGTGTTGCTTAAATGAGCAGCATTGCTCAACCTGCTCCAAACCCCCTACGAGGCCAAATGCACCATTTGCCATTTCACAGCCTGCACTTTTCCAACCAGAAAGCAGCGCTTCGCTAGCACATGCTCACAGTCTCCCATATGGATGGCCAGCCTGCCAGTCTTTCTACATTTTTAAGCCAAATTCACAGGATAAAAGCAAGAAGAAACCTAGCAATGAGCTCCAGAGCCTGAGGATCGCAGCACAGATCACCAAGGGTGCCTGGTTTAACAGGGGGATTGGAACAGACATGAGAGATCAGGCCTGGGTAAAAGAAGAAAAAACCAATAGTCCTGGCCACTGGTTAAACTGCAGCAACACAGCAAGGTGACACAAGGAAAGAACTGCTGGAAATGGAGAGCTCTGTGCATTGTCCCTACCTGTCACTCATCTGGAACCCACCAAGGGCAGCAGGCTGTGAAAGGTGGCTGCTTGCTTGTGTATGAGCCCACTTTTATTGGAAGGGGCACAGGACATAGCTGACACCTTTGGCTGTTGCTGCCCCGAGGCAGCTCCAGCCTGACTTCTCCATGCGAGCTGGGAGCACGGCCCTTTTGCAGACCCAGGGTGAAGGTCAAAAACAGGACCTGGAGATTGCTGCTCACGAAACAAACCCAAAAGGGATCACTGCACGCGAGAGGGGAGCTCCTGAGAGTGGACGCCAGCCCAGCATCATAGAATGGTTCAGGTTGGAAGGGACCTCAAAGATCATCTAGACTCAACCCCCTTGCCATGGGCAAGGACATCTCCCACTAGACCATGTTGCGCAAAGCCTCGTCCAACCTGGCCTTGAACACCTCCAGGGATGTGGCCTCCACAGTTTCTCTGGGCAACCTGGGCCAGTGTCTCACCACCCTCACAGTGAAAAATTTCTTCCTGAGATCTAATCTAAATCTCCTGTCTTCCAGTTTGAAGCCATTACCTCTCATTCTATCACTACGTGTCCTTGTAAAAAGTCATCTGGGCTCTTGCTCCTTGCCTTTCTTCCCAGAACTGTAAGCCAGCTACTGGGAGTGACCACAGGCAGACAATGTCCACATTGGTGTGGCAGACAGCCTGTCCCTACTGGGACACATTTCATCCTAAGAAGATCCAGGGTGCAAGTCAGCTCAGCTGTGAGACCTCACCTGGGACAAGCTGGCTCCTGCCACACCAGGACTGATCCAGGACGACAGCCTGTCCATTTGCAATGCACAACAGCAGCTCTTTTCCAGCTAGTACACAGGTTCATCGTCTTCTTAGAAACCTTGTTCTTACAAAAGGTCTGATCCCGAGACCCAGCCAGCACTCGAGATGCCAGCTGAAGGCGACAGGCGCCAAGGACTGTCACCAGCTCACAGGATTTAGCTCAGGGAAGCCTCTCTCCTGCCAAACCACCCTGCTCCTCGCTTCACTCCTGCTAACCCTGGGGACTTCCCGCTCTCAGAGCAGCATGTCAGAATCTCTGAATCACTTTATCTGTGGAAGAAGCAGAACAAAAGGCTGCAAGAGATAGGCAAGCAGGTTTGCAAGCAGCACCACTCAGTATAGCAAACATCCTTTTCCTGGCATTTTGTTTTGCACCTAATTGAATCAGTCTCTGCCTGGCTAATGAAAGAGAGGAAGAAAGTGGAAAATGTTCCTTTGTTTCTCCAGCTTGCAGAGCCCACCCTCCTTGTGGAAGGGCTGAAAGCCACCAGCGCTGCCTACAGAGCATCCCATAGCAGGGAATGCATCAGGTCCCCCTTCTGCAAGATCCCCCAGGGCAGAGCTCCCCACACTTGGCCAACATGCATAGGGGTGGAAATTGCACAGCAGCTGACCTTCCCCTCTGCAAGCTTGCTCCCTTCATCTCTCCTGGCTGCATCCCACAAAAAAGGAAAAAAAAAAAAAAAAAAAAAAAAAGAAGGATGGAAAGCATCAACCATTTCCCATTGCATCCCCTGCTCTGACAAGGTGATCTCAGAGCACAGTCTGGTTGCAGTGGAACTGCCTCAAGCCCCTGGTTGCTGCCTCTGCACCCTCTAAGACAGGCCCGAGCCACAAGCAGAGACTGTTTTACTTAATTTACAGCTCTGCAAACGTAGACTGGGATGTGACAGTCACACCAGCTTCTCTCCTTTTCATGTAGTGACAGTCACTGTACATCAAGCTCAGCAACACCCACACACCCGCTGTGCCTACAAGGAGTCTGTGTAAACCTATCTGGCAAGGCTGCACAGGGAGCAGAGAGCCCAGCTCCTCTCTGCAGCAGCCCTGTCTGCAGGAGAAAAGGAAGTTGCGCTCAATTTTGTCACTCAAGTTGATAAGGTACCATTTGACATTATCACAGACTTGATGAGACACCAGCAAAGTGGGACCAGGCTGCACTCTCATGAGCTGACTCAAAAGGAAGGTGGAAAGAGCTGCTGATGTTGCTGCTGGCCACCCACCCTACCCAGCAGCTGAGACACAGCTACAGAAATGAGCAGCCATGAAAGTCCATTTGCAAATAGGAAATCTGGGGCAAACGTTTGTTTCCATCCCCTGACCAGAGTTCAAAACTGGATGTCAAGGATAAAGGTGCCAACTTCAGATGCAGAAACGGTCACATGTATCCGACCCATGCAACAAAAAGAAGGTAAAACTGTAAAACACAAGCATGTAATCCCTAAAGTCAATGCTCTACGATAGTGAACATCCCTTTCTACTCAGCTGTTATCTCTTTCTCTTATTCTCACTCCTCATGGCCTGCTGTCATTGCTGCTCCCTTCGTTATCTGCCTAGTGGCTTGATCCTGCTGAAGGTCTTTGCTAGGAAATACCTGGCAGTTTGCAAAACTGACCTTAGGTAAAAGATCTCAGAGGCAAGACAATGTATTAGGGGCAAACCAGGCAGATGAAGGTGACCTACAACTGCTCTCCACAGCCTTCAAGCAGCTGAACACCCTCTTGCACAGGCCAGAAAAGCCTTTATTTAAAAGAAAAAAAAAAAGAAAAAAAAGAAAAAAAAAGAAAAGAAAGGTAAGTTAGATAATGCCCTTGACGGAAATCCAACTTCCTCCAAATGGACAAGTCCCTCGTTGCATCATTTCCTTCTCCCTAGAATAACTTCATCAAGATTTTGTTTCAAGTGTGTCCTGTCTAAACTTCTGAGCTGGTGCCAAGCATCCCTGCAAGAGAAGGAAGCAAACCTACTGGGAAAGCGAGCCAGCTTCCTCCGAAAGACCAGGGAGGACATGCTGGAAGCTGAAATGGCACCAATCCATGAGAAAAGGCCAGGATGCACCATTGTCCAAACCTTGATGAAGAAGCTCCCCTTCCCCTCCCCACCCTCTTCCACTGCAAGATTGTGAAAGAGAAGTAACATTACCACGATTAGCACAGAGGAGGAAAACAGCAGCTCACTCTAGTTTTGTAATCAGGGTATTAACTCTTGTCAGGTCCCAAAGCAAAGACAAATCCTTCGCATATCTTCAGACGTTACCTCCACTCCCTCTTTACAGTGGAGAGCGATGGGAGACTGGAGTGGGATCTGCCCCAAACAGGGTTGAACACCTACCAAAAGCAAGCCTTGTGAAGGGCAGGGAAAGATGACCACCAGATCACAGGCTACAGAGCATCTCCTGCCCAGACATCTGCAAATGCCTCAGCACC
This sequence comes from Burhinus oedicnemus, assembly GCA_008921705.1. Taxonomy (NCBI): domain Eukaryota; kingdom Metazoa; phylum Chordata; class Aves; order Charadriiformes; family Burhinidae; genus Burhinus; species Burhinus oedicnemus. The sequence continues at coordinate 208,048 of VFFE01007207.1, forward strand.
TCTCCTTAAGGGCTGTGGCTGGTTTGTGATGCCTTCTGCTCAGCCCTTTGGCTAGCACCAATCACCAGGAATAAACCTCTCCACTGTCAAGTGCTCATGACCATCCCCTTGGGAAAGAGAAAAGGGATCCTATTTGCCTGAAAAAGCTAACTTTGGCTTTCCCAAGAAAGGACTTTGGACACCCAAAATGAAGCCATTCATGTCCACCTCAACTGCATATTGACTACAGAACAAAACGATGAAAGAGCACTGTGCCAACCGTCTGGCTGTGCCTTGCGTTGTGAGAGCGTCCCAGGATCCTGGTGGGGACAAAGTACAGAAAAGGAGAACTCCAGCACTGAGACCTGCACAATCAGAAGTGAGCAACAGGCGGCAGACAGCGCTTTACTCCTTGATATCCACCCCAATACTGCCAGGAGGAGAGAGAAGGGAAGATTAATATTGTGGCACTGCTTAGCCACAGCTTCCTGCTGACAAACCTCTGGGGGGAACAAAAAAAGACTCCGAGTGAGGAGGCATCAGCATTTCAGTGCGAGAGTGAAGGAAAGCTTCCAGATATGGTGCACACGCTCTGCCCACTACCCACCTGCACATCTCCTAACTATTCTCCTTTGGAGGGAGCTTGCTACAAACAAAAGTTCAAGATTCAACTGAAAAAAAAAGCAAACCCTCACCAAGAATAAATCAACAAATAAATCAGAATGAAATACAGCTGGGATCCATAGAAGATATGAACAAGGTGCCCACCAAGTCCAATTCCTTGTAGCCCAAGGTCCACGGCACAGAAATCACTAGAATTTGTTGTGATGATCTCCCCTAGTCTGCAAGGATGATGACAGCAGGACCCCCTTTAAAGTCTGAATTGGAGAGGGAGACAGACGTGAAGTGTGGCAGTAAGTTCACCTTCCTACAACCCACATTCCTGTTGGATGGAGAGCTTATCCATCACTCTGAGGGACAGAAGTCTGACACTGGCCCACAAAATGCATTTGATCAGCTTCACACTCCTGAGAATATGGAAAGCACTGTCCTCGCTTTGAAATGCAGACCACTTGCCTACAAGTAGACTGTTAGGCACCTTCTGCTCAGCTTGTTGCCTCTACAACAGAGGCAACTTTTGTTGGCCCAGCAGAAAAGTGAATGCAAACCAACTCCCATTCCCCCCTGCCTTTTCTTCCAGCTAAATGTTAACCCCCTCATTATCACAGGGCCAACAGGAACGCTTCCATTAGAGGCTGGGATTTGCTTCATGTGATGGATCCCAGTCCTGGGAAGATGTCCATGCTGACTGAGAAGGTGCTCTCAAGGATGAAGCTTTACTGACAAAGCAGAAGAAAGCCTTTGCACACAAAGATTTTATGGCAGCCCCCTGCAGCAGGATGCTGCAGCACAACCACAGCTCAGCATCCAGAAACACAAGGAGTAGTTGTGTTTCCTCTGTGCATTCCCATCCCTCACCACTGTTCATGGTAACGATCCATGTACTTTTTCTGTGAGTGCTACTTAAGGCAACAACCACCCACAAATGACTACAGGGAGAGAGGTATGGAGGTGAGGGGATTTTCCCCAGCCTTCACTGGCACTTGGAAAAACCATGTTCATACCAGAGTTCCCCAGTTACCAGAACTGCTTTCCGATTCACACCTGAAAGTTTTGTGGGTTCACTCCCCACCCTGGGGACAAATCACACTCAGATCATCTCACCCACCCCAGACCAAAAAAATAGATATTTAATAAGGCGATGACTAACCCTGAGAAATTCTCATAGACAAACCGTCTCCAGGGATGTCTGTTACTCGAAGCGAGGTGGCCGTTTCCTCCCAAGGGCTCTGATCTACCAGCATGGAAGGCCCCCCAAGAAAAGGGGTTCTCCAATTTCCTCCCCCATTGGTGAAGTTGAACTCAAGAGGTTTGGATCTCTGCTTTGAACTTTTATCAGACGAGAAAACACTTTGCCTTTCAAAGCCTACACAGCTTCTGCCTGAGTGTACAATGGGAGAGGCAAAGTAGCCCTGCTTTAACTCAAGGGCACGGAGCAGGACCTGGGCAGCAGCAAGGTCCCACTTACTTCTGTTACCTTGGCAGCACTGTCAGCCTCGATGGTACAACCCAGCCAGCTGGATCCCAGGTCAGAAAAGCTCCCACCCATTTTGTTGGTTAACTCTCCACTTAAAGCTTCATTTTCTCCTAGTGGTGTGAAAATGCATCTCCCATGTCACGTCCCTTTGCAGCCGGGGCAAGTCAGAGCTGCACGCCCCAACGGCAGCCCCTGCCTCGTGCCCCACTGGCTGCACAGACAGGAGCCTTTGTTCTTCAGAGCTGTCACTCGAGAGCAAACCAGCGCCTGGGAGTGAGCTTAGCGTGGCAGCTCCAAGCTGGCAATGAGCACTTAAGGCACAAGGAACTTTCTCTATAACCCAGACATGACAAAGCTGATTCCCACAGCAGGGAGCGAGCGTTTGCCCAGGATGGAAAGGTCTCCAGCAACAGACATCACACCCGCTGGGGCAAGGAAGTGAGAATGTTGGTTGGGGAATACAGAGGAAGGTGAAGAAATGGGAGAAAGAGAGCAGGAGGAGACACAGATGCAGGTATGCTGCCAAGTAGCAGGATGCAGGAGATAATAGAGCTGAGGAGGGGGTGGAGGGCTCTTTGAGATAGGAGTGGTTACCAGGAGCTGCTGAGGCGTGACGGAGTTGTCTGTGTAAATGCAGAGTTTCTCCACAGTCAGGGGCATGGTTTCTCGCAGCTTGGAAGCCAGGAGCATGCAGACCGCTCCCAGAAGCTGCAAGTGATTTTTCCGCACAGGGACTGACGACAGGTAGCGATCCACATAATTCATGGCCAAGGGGAAGACCTCTTCTTCGCACTTCTGCTCCTCGCACACCTGACAAAACCCATTTACAAAAATAAAAAAGAAAAGGAAGTTTTAATCAGCACAGGACTCCCCAGATCCTGCCTGCACCACAGCTTCAAAGCTTCTGGTCATGATGGTGTTTCACACGTATCTGCAGGGCTTTGAAGGCACCTTGATGCTGGGGAGTAAGTTTTCTACAGGTGTCAAGCCTCTGACTTCAGTGGGATTACACTAGCAACAAGTTTGACCAACGCATTAAGACTTCATCTTCCTGTGGAACACTGCAGAACTTATATGTAGTTACAAAGAGTGCACAAAGACCAAAACCGCTTTATTTAGCCCCTTTTTTAATGTCCCCTGTTGGGGATGTCTCCAGCCAGCTATACAGCAAAACTGCCATTTTCTGCTCTGTGGGGACTGGGGACCTCTGGAGAAAGTGCGCAATTCCAGCATATCTCCAGCTAGAGACCTAACAGGGCAGGATCCATAGCCACTTCTGGCAATTCCACCTTAAGTGGTCCAGAGACACGAGAAGAATCAATGGCAGAGCCCAAATCAATGGTTGAGCCCAAAAGCCCTCCTCCCTCAGCCACGCTTGTACCACAGCCATGAACAGAATCCAGGAGCTCTGAATTTCAGTGCTCTGCTCTTATCTCTCAACCAGTATCAAAACACTGGTCATATTTAACTTCCTTCTTTCAACGCAACCATAAAAAAAATTGAGGTTTCTCCTCATACAGCAACAAACACTACCATTCTCCTTCCAGCAGCGACTGCCTCCCCCTGCACAGACTGCCATAGCGCCAGGGACGTGGACACACACGGTCATGACAACTGCCAAGTGTCATCCACTTCTTGACTGCCTTCAGGGCTGCACAGGGACAGGCTCCAAAGCAGCATTTATCTAACTACACTTCTCAGAAAGGGAATTGCAGAAACAGAACAATAATGGGGGGGGGAGGGAGGGGGTGGGGAACCAAACTTTAAAAAGCAAGATGTTCATTACTTCTTTTGACAGAAGCAGGCAGCTTCTTGCAACAGCGGCCGGGGTGGAGAGCAGGCAGGCTCGATCCCAAGTCATTTGTCCTTTGCAGAATCTGTTCTTTCTTTCTCTATTGAGACTGTTCACTCTGGCCATCTCATGAAGAGGCCCATGAGATTTCCCCCACTGAACTGTATCCCGTGGAGAGTCGCATTCATTTTTAATTTAGGGAAGTAAACGGTAGTGATATTCTTTTCCCCCTTTAACCAGGCATTTTCAGCCCCATTCAGAAAACACAAGTCTCTAGCCTGCCGGGTGCACAGCTGAACTCTCTTCCCAGAAGTTTTGGAGAGCAGGGGGCAAACAGGGGGTCCGACAGCAGCGTGGCAGCACACCACCAGGGTGGGGTGAGTGGGTTCGGGTGGGGTGGGGTGGGGTGTGGTGTCTGCTCCTCCTGCACGGGGTAATTGTATCTTCTAGCACAGCCAGCGCTCACATATTGCCCCGCTGCAGACTGCCTTCCTCACCCGCCTCTGGACCCTCCATGCACCTCCCCGCCGGCATAACACCCACCCCCCCCCCATACCAGAGACCTGACCTCCGGCGCATACCAAGTCCTGGGACTTCAGGGCTCGCCTGTCCCCTGGATTGTCCCTTGCACCCCTGCCCGAGGCTACTCCCCTGAACCCGCCAGCGAACAGGGGTCGGGTGCTTCTGCCCTGTGCTTCCCCTCGCCGCCAGCTCTCTCCCGCCGGAGCAGGAGCGCGCACGCTTGCAAGCGCGGACGGCGGGCAAGGAAAAGCGCCGGTGGCCGGGCAGGGAGCCGGAGCTGCGGCGGGAGAGGAGGCAGCAGGGCGTCCCGTACCTCCAGCATCCAGAAGGCCAACATCTTCCGCATGTAGGGCTTGATCTCCCGCTGCACGCAGTGGAAGTAGGAGACGCGGGGGCTGTAACGCTCCTCCTGGCTCAGCAGGTTCTGCAGCACCCGCCGGTCCCCCAGGAGTTGCGGGTCGCGCCCGGCGCGGGGAACGCGGGGGACGGCTTCCACACACAGCAACTCCATGGCAGCGGGCAGGCAGGGCAGAGCAGAGCAGGCAGGGCACTCAGCCACCCCGCCGGCTCGGCTGCAGCCGCCGCGGGACGTCGGGAACTGGCCGCTCTCCCGGGAGGCGGGGCCACCGCCCACCCGGGGGCGACCCGCCGAGCCCGGGCGGCCGAGGCGCACCGAAGGGGCGGGAACATCGCCGCGTCCTCGCCAATCCGCGGGCCGACCGGCAGAGACGCGCCGAAACTGGGCTCTGACCACGCCCCCCGGGGGCGGAGCGAAAGGCGCGCCGGCGGGCTGATAGCACGTGGGGCGGCCGCGGGGCGCTGCTGCCATATTGGGGCCGGGGAGGGGGGGGAGCTGGGATCGGTTGCCACCGGCGCTCGCCCTCTCCCTCCGCTGCGGCATCAGCCACTGCACGTTTCCCCCGGCACCCCCTTCCTTTCCAGAGCCGCTCCCCGGTGCCTAGCTCTCTGCAGGCCAGTCAGGCTGCTGAGGAACAGTCCCGGAGGTTGCAGGGAAGCTTCTGTCAACCTAATCTTTACAAATTTCGAAGAGCAATTTTTTCAGTATTTAGTGCTATACCTTTCTGTGTGTGTGTGTATGTCTGCCCAAAGTCCTTTAAGGCTAAGAAAATAATCAGCTGTGTGCATACTTGGAGCTGGTCCGTACTGAGCCTGCTGTCTTCCAAAAGTTACCCTCATGTTACTACTGGTGCAGCTCTGTGGGAGATAGCAACCTCAGTTGTCTGCTGAGATAAGGGTTTGTCAGGCTTGGCTGGTTTTTCGGAATAATTAACAATTGTTTGGAAATACCTTTGCAAATTATACACTGAATGGCTACTTACTCTAGGAATTTTAAAGTCTTTTAAACAAGTCTGCACTGTGAATTCCACAGCACAGAATTTGCTCTGCACTGGTACCTGAGTCTGCTTCTAGTTGACCCAGCTTTCTAGTAGACAACAGACTGTAATTCTGGCCATGTTGTGCTCTGATTTGTCTCTGGCTACAAAAACAGCAATGTCTTGACTTTGCTAGTGCCAATGGGAAGGGTCAGAAAACCATAAAACGTACAATGGATTCTCTAATGGGAAGGGGGAATGGGTTGCATTCAAGCTTGCAAATTAGAAGCTCCTCACCGAGTTGAGAGAATTAGCTCAGGCGGTCCATTTTCAATGAAAGTTCCCAATACCAGTTGTGAAGGCAGCATGTCTGAATGGGATGACCTGCCTGTATAAGCCTCTTTGCCACTGGGATGGTGCTGCAATGCGGCATTTGCAGCAGCAGTTGGAACCAAATGATTATAATTACCAATGTGAGAGATGGGAAATACATTCCAGACCACCACCATCTCTCACTCTGGTACATTGCATCATTCCCTGCCAATTCTGACTGCCCTGCCCTCTGAAATGAAGCACAGCAGTACACACTCCTGTACCACTTCATTGCACAGGGCAGTATATTCCGTTTCACAGTGCAGTATTGCTGGGCTGAGAGCATGATACAGGGAATCGGAAACAAGCCCAAATTCAACTCACAGCAATAATCCATACTTGCAGTCCTGGGGAGAAAGCTGCTGCTGTTCAGAAGGGAACAGAACAAAGGAATTTGTAGAAATCAAGGACTTTGGGGCTGCGGTATCATACAAAGGGGACTCAACTGGAACACTGACCAGTTCTGCTGGAGTATTGCTCAGTATATACACTTGTATGTATTTTTAGGCTAAGGAACACAAAACCAAAGGAGTGGAGTGACTTGCCACAATAGCTACTCCCTGCACACAAGTCACTTCTATGTGTGCCATTTTGACGCATTTAGTACTTTTTCTTGTATTTTCAGTCATTTAAAGAGTCTTAATGAAGAACAAACATACAAAGTTAATAAGCATAAGTAAAACAAGACTGAAGCCTTTGTTCTCTCAGCTCAGGATTTTTTTGTGTGTTGAAAATGAAAAACATCTTTTTGATCAGAGGTTTAGAGGTTCAAAATACTACTCATGACAGTGAACACAAAGGTCGCATACATAACACACATTTCACACGCTGGAATCCCATTTCTACACTTGTACAGATGGCTTTCATTTTCTGCAAGGTATATGATACATTGCAAATTTTTAATGATGCCATCAGCGTTGATTTGTTGTGCTGAATGCCCTGAGAACACCATACAGCACAGTGATGCGGAACTGGAGAAAAGAAAGGGGGAGAGAATTAGATCAATCCCATCCCTGCCTTAAAATGAAAAAGAGGAATTTTTGTAGGTGAGATGAGATTCCCAAATCCCTTTCCCAACTAGCTTACTTTCACCTTACAAATAAATCTTTCAGTGGTGTGGGCAAGAAATATTTGAAGAATCTACGGGAGAGATTTCTGTGGACCAGTCAGCTGGTTTTAATCCGGGATAACCCCCCCTGCTCCACTCCCCCACTCTTTCATTGTGAGCAGCATCCCCCATTTGTATAGGGGAAGAGAAGGGCCCCATGTCCCACATTTTTAGTAAAAATAGACAGCAGCTATTTTCTTTAGTCAGGCAAAGGGAAACCACAGCACTGGGTTCTTGGTCCTTCTGGTTTCTGGGCTGCGCCTTTTGAAATTGAAAGTTTCAGGCCCTTTCATGGTCTTTCTCCTGTTTCCCAGTGTCTGCATGGCGGTTCTGACACAGCCCGTTCGGCTGGAGCTGGGCTTAGTGGCAACCGTGGGCCATCGGACACGGAGGGGAAAAATGAAGCCTGTTGCATAAGAAAGTGTTCCTTCCAGATGATGACTTGGCAAAACTGATGCCTCTGCTAGCCGCATTATCAGGCTAGAAAGGCAAATTACAGACTGGAGGCATCCTAAAAAGCCTATTGTGTGGGTGTGTGGAGGGAAAAGAGAAAATTCCAGGAAAACCAAATTTTGGTCACTGCTGTCCATAGATAGTCAGCTTCCTGGCTTTGGCAAGAGACAGCAAAGCAATATTAAAAAAGGAAATTCCTTCAGAGTAAAAATTAAAAAACCTGATGGTCTCCAGACTTCCAGGATCTTGAACCAGCAATGTTATTCTTTGCTGAATCATAAAAGGGGCTCATTTTTTTGGTATGTTGATGATGAATTAAAAGAGTGACCAGAAGCTGGAGATTTTAAAGGGGCAATGCAGATGCACGTCTGATTCTGACAGGCAGCTGGTGTCACATGGGGGCTTGGATCAAGGCTAATGCCATTTATTGGGATGGCCATTCAGTAGGGGCATATCCATAAGCTCTTTCTCTGCAGAAAGTTTTCATCCATGTCACTTTGGATCAGCAGTGGGCCTGGCCCCAAAGGCTGTCAACAGACATGGTCAGTACCTTTTCTACGGTGGTTTCTATTTTATATCTACTTTCTGTCCAATTTTGATCTACCAAGAGCTAAGCCATCCTCTTCCTTGGTCATACTGCAACTACAATGTCATCAGTGACATCAAATGAAACTGCTTAACATATATGAAGGACTTGAAAACCAAATCCAATGAGCAAATAACTATATCATTTGCTGTAGGAAATCCCCAAAATAAAATGAAAAACAGGTACCATTTTGTGCATGTGTGAGAAAGAGCGAAGACAATATTTCACGCTTTCTGGTTTGAGGATTTCAAAACACTTCAAACATCCTAATCTGTTGTATTTCACATTGAGTTTTCCCTAAAGTGGAGAGATATTGCAAGTATTCCCAGCAGGAAAGAGCAAGGGCTGTGGCATGCAACGGCTAGGCAAAGCACGCTGTGGCAGTTTGGTGTCACAGTCTGTGCTTGCCAGAAGTCCCTGCTGCTTTTGAAGGAGATGGCCCAGTTTATGGTCCATCATATGCACTTAAAATGCTGATAAAGATGGACCAGTACTAGCAGGTCAGGCCGTGGGGGGCAGCAGCCGAAGAGCGAACAGCTTCATCTGCTGACATGGCAGCAGCAGGGCAGATCGCTGCAGGGACGCAGCATGTCAGCCCATCGCAGATGTTTGCTCTAGTGCACATGAATCGGAGCCCGCAGGCACAGGCTGATGAGGCATCTTCCCCACTCATTCAGCCATTCCCTGCTCCAGTGGGCAGGAGAGCTGAGGATTTCCTGGTCTCGGTCCCATGCTTAAACACAAGACTGCTGTCTCCCCCCGTAGCTGGCTCTCTCTCCTTTCTCATATCTTATTCATTCTTAACTTAAAAAAAATGCTTTCACTGAATTGAAGGGAAGTTTGGTCGAGTACAAGTTTAACATTTGACCCAGGGGACGTGTTTCCTAATATCTTTCCCATTACTGGCAACCACTGCATTCCCTTTCCTCTGACTTGGTCAGACTTTTGAGTACAACTAATTAGTTTGGAGTGATGTCATCTGAATACTGAATCTCAGCAATGTTTAGATATATCCAGTAATGATATACATGAGAAATCTGAAGAAGAAAGTTTGCTGCTTCAGAGGTCAAAATACAGCATTTTCGTTGACTTAAATCCCCTTATTAGACCAGCTTTTGGTACAGTTTGGACTAATTGTCTATTTAAACAAAAAGAAAAGTGTGACTGTTGATATTGCTTGGGTTTACGCTATATCCATCACTTCTGTATCTGAGCATGCCTGTTCCTGGGATATGTACCAATTTAATAATGCGTTCCTTAACCAGGATTATTAAAGGAGAGAAACAGTTGGATGTAGGGAAGCCCTTCACTTAGGTGGCTTCCAGAACAGAACAAAGAAGTGATTGGAAAGCAGTATAAATGGATGAAAAGAGTTGCATTTGTAAACACGCACTTAGCAAGCAATTCACTACATTTTTTGGCAAATCATTTAGGAGAAAAATTCCAAAGTGGCCATAGCTTTGGAGTGTCTCCATTTCAGAGCAGCCAGGCCAGATTTGACTCCAGTGGAGCCCAGTTTGCCTCAGCTAACAATTTAGGCCAGCAGAGATTTATATACAGTTTCACCTGACTTTTATGAAAAGCATTAGAACGAGTATGTCTTCATCTGTCATTTTAGCAGCTGTTTTCTGCCTTAGTTCCCTTTTCCTAATGAAATCTAAAATTAAGTCACATTTTCATTGACTCAAACGCATACCATAGTGAGCCATCCCCAGGTGAATGTTCAGTTTTGCTCCCAAATCAGACATTTTAGAAACCAGCCAAATTCAGCTGGTAAAGATAGAAAGAAAGACCATAGAAAAAAATGCAAAGCTGAAACCAATCAATTTCAGAAAGCAAACTGGGCTTGGAAAGCCCCCAGTTGTGATATATTTAGTTCATTTCAGGGGATTATCTGTGGTCGCCAATTATGCAAATTGTTAAAAAATACTGCCCTGAAATTTTACATATAAAATACATCTTTTCTACAACACCCTTCCCTTGTCCATCCTTCCTGTCCTTCCCTGCCCTGAACTGATCTCATTGCCTACATCTTGCGCACCCTATTTGGTAGATTAGACGCGTTTGGGTTTTTCTAAGAATTTTTGGTTGCACGATATTTTTCATTTGATGTGGCAAGCCTGGTGCCTAGCGCCTGTTTGCCAAGGCAAACTGCCAGTCAGCAAGTCAGAGCCAGCTCAAGGCTTCTCAGCAGTGCAGGCAGAAAAGGGAATTTGCCATGGCTGTGCTGGAGAAAGGATGAGTCCTGCCTGGTGAAGTGACGAGGAAGCGGGGACTGGCCCAGCTGGAATGGGAGCAGGGAAAAGGGAAAATCCTTGAAAGCTGGGCTCGGTGCTCCTGCTGCAAGAAGTTGGGTCTGCTACGGGATAAGGCTGTTTGCAGCACCTCAAGCCTGCGTCCCAGCCATTCACTGCACGATAGCACCCACCCACATTTTCCAGGACCCCACAAAGCAAACCAGGCAGCAGAATCATGGCAGTAGGGCTGGAGCCAGCCAGCACTCCTGAGGAAATGGGATGTGATAGACTGAGCACTGGACTGGCAGGCAGGATGGCTGGATTTTAATCATGGCTTGGCCAGGTGGTAAATGGGGATGGAGACTGCCGAAGTCTGGACTAGGAGGATTGTTCCCTTTACACAGGGGCAGAGAGGATCATGTCAGGACAGCCCGGAGGTTGGGCTGAGAGAGGATGCACTACCCCACTGCCGGTGTTGCAGTGAAAATACTGCAGGACCGAGCTCTGGGGTACCAGCGATAGGCAGGCAGGAATCTTATCAGATCTGTCGAGTCAGTGGTAGATTTGGTTCCTTGGAGGGAGGGAGGACTATGCTGTGTGCATGTGCATGTGACTGTTCTGGGGGGTAGAAAGAAAATGATTGATACGCCACTGACTTCCACCACTGGTGGTGCACCTGGCTTGCTGTTACCTTCCAGCACAGGCTGAGTATACTCTACAAGGGCTTTGAACTAGAGGCAGACCTTGCAGGCGAGAAGCCTTTACCATGAGCTTGCTGGCTGCACTCAGTTCACCCTTGGTGTAACTGAAAGGAAACATCTTGTACCAACCCCACATCAGCCAGAATATGCCTACGCAGCCAGTGGGCGTCGAGCTGAGCCACTCTCATAGCAGCTGTGTCTGTGCGTGGCAGACCCTCTGTTCTGACACCCCAGGGACCGTCCCAAAGCCCACCATCTTTGCTGCCAACCTGGCTTTACCACATTAAGCCAACGGATGCGTAGCATATGTGTCCTCCCCCACCTAGGCAGTGAAGAAGTACGCTCATCCTTCCAGTACAAACTGCACAGCCAAAGAAGGGAAATTTTAAGGACCTACAAACTACAGTGATTAAGTACAGACAAAGAGAAATGTCACACCCCCGTGTTAATAAATGGAAATAAAATACGATCTACACAGCAGCACAGCCATCATTCAGATAACCTGCAGCAGTGAAGACAAGTCTCCTCTCAGTATTAGACTATGCTCCCAGAACACCTTTCCCTGAAGGCACAAATGTCACTGTATTTCTTGTGATTGTCACAGCCAGGTACCTCTTTATACCCCAACAGATGTATAGAGATCAAATTCACTGAGATGCTAGTATCCGTAATAAAATACGGATGCATTTCTCCCAGCAGTTCTGGTAGTTGTATATTATCTATGTATGCTTCTGCATTCATGTCATCAATAATTACTGACATTAACAACATGCTAATGAGATACACTCTGTGAATGCATACACATCACTGGGCAAGCAGTATTCCCACTGTATTTAGGCAGATCTTTGGTGGAGTGATTCCAGCAGTTGCCTGATAACGTTAACCATTTCTTCCAACACTAACCTACTGCTTTGCATTTGCTCTGAGCCTTACAGCATTGGAGTTGCTGCTCCTGCCTGTCTGCCCTTCCCTCTCCTACCACCACAGCAGTGAAGATGTCACCTGAGACATCATAAGCTGAAATTAGTAGTGGTTTATATGACTGGCTGAGTCAGGAAAAAATTATATTGTATCCTATTCAACTATCCCTACTAGAGAGCCAGGCTTCAGCCACTCCAACTAGACCTGCCACTGAAAGCAAGTCCATAGTTTATGCTCCTGCCCTGCACGTGTGAGCAGAAATACTGTCCTCACTTGACTACAAAAGCCTAAGCAGAAGGGAATCAGATCTACTGCAGTGCAACACCAGAGTCAGTCTCCTACCAGGATATTGTCTGTAGCAATTAAAATACGAACTTCCTTCCCACTGCAAACTGACAAACAAAGAGGTTCCTGCAATCAGGCATGAGTGCTTCTCAGATTATTTTTGTAGCTCTTTAGCATTATTTATAAGGTGAGCTGGCAGACCATGTCCCCAAAACAAGTGTTAACGTCTGGACAGTGAACAGCCTGCTGCTGGTGTCAGGGGCTGGGCCAGACGGATTTCAGGGGTGGAGGACCTAAAATCCAGCTGGATGTGCTCTACTCTGGGTGGCTGCTGACACAAGGATGAATCCATGGTATCTGGTCCACAGTGAAGAACTCTCTGTTGCTACCAGTATTTTGAAACCGCACATCATCAGCAGCTGGGGGAGGAGAAAAGATGAGGGGATGACAATGCTTAGTAGACCCGCAAAGGAATGCAGGAGCATCCTTGCTTACCAGTGAGGAAACTGGGGCACTGAAATGACTTGCTCATCACTCCCCAGCAGATGAGTGCCAGGCCTAGACATAGAGCCTGCAAATTCCAGGTCCCAGCGTGGTGCTCTGTCTGCCTAAGCCCCACTGCAATCAAAGAGGTCGCATGCCCAACATCAGCACCACGTCCCACTCAGGCATGCTTTGGTGTGCCTGGTGTTGGTGACACAGCTCTCTTCCCCCAGGCACTAATCTGTAGGGCACTCACTTGCACATACTTTCCACTTCTCTGTGATGCAGGGCTGTAAAGATGGTGAGCAGTCACTCCTCCCTGGGTGATTTTCTGTAGCCCAGCAAACAAGGGGACCTTGCAACTGTTGTTGGCTCTTCTTCACCTTTTTGGTTGGGGAGACTCCCTGCTGCATTGCCACCTTGCCAGTCCCCGTCCAGGCTCAGGGCAATGATAAGTGCAGAACTGCTGAACAGCCCCATCATCGGAGCCACTGATTATCTGCACAGCTTGGGTCAGGCAGTAAGGAGAGTGGGGCTTGCCAGGCCTACTAGGAACTGTCATTACCATAAAACCATCCCCTCCTTCCTAATATATTTGAGCCAAAGTCCACTGCAAGCAGCTGAAGGATGCTGGCCCAGCAACTTCAGAAGCAGCTGGAGATGCTGGAACTAGAAATGCTATTTTGGACCTGTAAGGTGTTACACAGCCAGATAAATGGCGGTCATGGGAGCACTGCAGAGATTATTTAGCAGTGCCAGTGGATGTCACCTCTCCAGGAAGCCATGGTCCCTGCCTGCTGAAAGCCTATGAGGGAGTCAGGAGCATGTGACAGACGAACACACAAGGAACATGGGGACAAGGACACATGGGTCATCATGGCCCAGTGGGTGCAGCGGTGTTTGCTAGCTTTGCTGTTCCTTGACCTGGAATGCCCTTGCCTTTCTTCTGCAAGCGTGACTTTGTAACAGAGATCTCTCCTTTGGCTTTTCCTTCTGTGTTTTGGACGAGCCTGGTTCCCTGGCCAAGCTGAACCTGTTAGTGTGACCCTAGGGAAAAGAAATGGAGAGATACACCTCTACCACCCAGTGCACCAGGGCAAGCAGGGGAGAACTGAATGGATGGAGAGCTGCAAACAGAAAGTGGAGGAAGCATGCAGGGAACTGGGCAAAGCGAAGATGAACTGCATTGCTCTGCTCATCCTGTGACAAATGTGTGAGGCTCAGCTGGCAAGGTGACAAGAGGAGACGGCTGGTCAGATTCAGCCAAGGAACTTTCATTTCCCAGGCTGAGCTCTGAGTGGTGCACATGATGGAAAGTACAGTGACTTGTTTCTCCTCCCACCTGAGCTCCAGGGGCTTCTTGCATTCAGAAAAGGCAAATGTCAAATTGGCATGAGATTTTGCCTTCTCAGCCCAGGCAGAGACAGAAACTGGGAAGATGCATGCATGCTTAGAGTGCCAGAAAGAGAAAGAAAAGGGAGGACAAGGGGAGGAAAAATAAAAGCTAGATCAAGGGCTGAATTTTCAAAGGGACTCAGCAGCCAGCAAATCTTTTCATTCTCAAGGCACTGGTGGAAGAAGCAGGGTCTGGATTATTCTCAGCGAAAGCTGAGCGTTTTTTAGAAACCTGTCCCCTCCCGTTCCATACCTATGATGAAGATTTCACAGAGGCGAGATCTGTTTGATTTAAAGGTATAATCCTGTGGTCATGGATGTAATGCACAGGTCTGGGTGTCCGAAAAAAGGCTGCAAGAGACTCACCGCCCCCCTTAAAGCAGTCATCTGGGAATGCATGCCAAGCCCAGTGTGCTCTGAAGTGACTCAGCCATCATCTTCTAGAGGACCTGGCCTCTCAGTTATGGGCTGCACTGTATGAGCACCACTCCCTTGCCCTGTTTGGCAGCTGACAGACCTTGTAGTGTAAAATGTGAGCGTAAAGGCATGGGGAGCGGCTGAGCAAGCCTTTCAATAATAGTCTGAAAACTCAGGAGAGAGTGAAACACACAGCACAGCAGCTAATTCCTAGGAAAGAGTGACTGATGAGTTCAGCTCCTGTCTTGACCTCATCGAGGCTGGGGAGTACAGTTTGCAGCTGCCTCTGAGAGTTACCAAAAGACTCCAGGTCAGCTGGGATCTTGCCTTTTCCTTGCCAGAAAAGAACAAACTCTTAATAGCTACAGAGGAAGGAAGAACAGGAGGCCTTAGAGGGATGTAAACAAGTTGGAGCTGATGGGAGATGGCAGTTAGACCTCACTGCTACTTAAATCTCTTGTATGCTCTGCAATTCAAGGGTCTTAGCCAAGGAAACTGGAGTTACTGCCGGGCCTGTGAGTCCCTCTGAGGAAACAGCTACTGAAAGAGGAATCTCCTCCCTGGCTGATGTTGGGAACAGCCTCTTGGGAGATGCTGGGGTTGCACCCTGAGGCATGAGAGAAGAAGGCAAGACCCTCCTTCAGCACCCATTTGGGAAGAATGTTTCCTCCACACTGGCTGTGCCCAGCAAATACACAAGCAATAAGGAGACTCTGGGAGTCTCCCCTAGCCCCTGCCACCACTGCCCCACTGAGGCCTGAGGTCCCCCCGTGAAATCCGTTGGCTTGCCTGGAGCTGCTGATGGCATCGCTTGCTATTTTGGACAGAGCCCCTTTCCTGTGGTCACACTCCAAGGCAGAAGAGTTGTATGCACATTTGCAGTTACCACTTGGCTGCCTGGTTCGAGATGCAGCTGCTTGGTCACTTGAGGGAATCACTCAGTCCCCTTCCATGCATGCAGGGTTAGCAGGAGCTCCCTCGTACCCAGGCAAGGATCAGGCAATGTATTACTGCATAAAGCACAGCTGAATACGGAAGGGCTTAATTTTTGAACAAAAGCTGTGACCAGCTTCAGTGGAGCCAGGAGCAGATTCTACTTGAAAAAAAAAAAAAAAAACAAAACAACAAAACCCTTTCTGCTGGCAACTGTAGTGAAAGGAATGAGATCTCGGTCTTCTTAGCAAACTGCTGGGCCTGGGAGTGCTTGAAAGGTTTCCTAGAGACAACAGTGCAGTGCATGGAAATGTTTTCCATTTGCAACAGCACTCCTACCTCGTTCTTCTCAGTGCACCAACCTAAGCATGACCTTTTGGGGTTTGACAGCTAACAACCAGTCCTGGCTCCTGCCACTTCCTTTTGAGCATACAATGCCAACTTCTTGTGATTCCTAAGCAAGATTACAAGCCAGAAAGTGCTTGGATATTCTCTGGATATCAAGACTATCTTGTGTTCTAAAATGCATGACAGGAGATGCTAAACCACATACTTCAGAGTCAACACCAATAACGGTTCTTGCAAATTATCCCTAGTCTACTTGTGCAGGGTTCTTCTGCCTTCCTCCGAGTCAGCTAATACTGGTGTTTTGAATAGAGAGGAGACGGTTAAATGAGCTTTAGGTTTCATCAGCACAGCAATGTCTATTTTCTAGTATCTTAAGTTTCCCAGAGAGAATGAGGCGCATTATTCCCTTCACCCAAATAATATGATGTACAATAAAAAAAAAAATGTAATAAATGTTCACAGTGAAAAGAAAAAGTACATATTGGAAAGAGCCAGGAAGTGTCAGGGCTTGGGGATTAACTTCCTAGCTCTTTTCTGCCTTGCTTGGTAGCCTGGGCAGACCACTTAGCTGCTACCTGCCTCAGTTTCCCTCCAGCCAACTGAGATAATGAAAGTACATAAGTCTCCATTGAATTCAGTAGAACTGCTGCCAGATACTCCAGAGTATACATGTGCAAGTGGAACTCTGGCAAATGCATTTATTCTGCACTTGGCTGGCACTAAGCCCACTCCATTCATATTTATGCAATTAATCATTAATGATGTTCATTGATTAATGGGGTTAAAGGCCTTCAAGATGGCAGAAAATTCCCAGGTGAAAGATCCTACAAGGTTATGTCTTTATAAACATGTAAGCAAAGGATTTAATTCTCCCTGAAAATGACATCGTGCAATGGAATGACTGGATTGGACCCTTGGAAAGGAACCTAGTAATTAACTTGGTGTAAATTAATCAGCTTCAGTCAGGTTTTAGAGACTTTAATAGTCGAGTACTAGTTTTTGTAGTGACAACTCCCAGAACGTACTTCGAAGTGGCCTGCCTGCTTGAAGTGGTATAAGCTCCAGGACTCGGGAACCAACAGCTCTTATTAGCCTTACAGGGGGTATAAAGGCACCCCCCACCCCCAGGTCTGGGCCTTTTGGGCCCTGATGCACACAAGGAGAGACTGAGGAGGTGCCAGCCTTGCTAGATAAGGCAGACAAAGGCGCTGCATGAGAAACCAACTGCATAGGGAGAGCACGGACAATCTGGGATCTGGTTTCCTGGGTGAAACCATGGAAGTCCGGGCTGCTGCCAAAGGGGCTGTCCCGCTTTCCGCCGTGCCCGATGCCAGTCCTCCTCCCTTCCTTGCACGGAGGCTGGTCTTTGTGCTGGCTGCCCTGTTCTGACCAAGTTAACTTCTGCCAGATCAGGAACAAGACCTGGCTGGCTGCAAAGCTGCATTACCAAATGGGCAAGTGCAGACAGGAAAGCTGTGCCTGGGAGAGATTTAGGTCAGCTTTGTCTCAGAATCAGGTGGGCTTCTCCATTTGCCCCATCCAGATAAAAACTTTACTCTTTTCACCACGCAAAGGATATTGTGGTGGCAAAACCACTTAAGTATAACTATATTTAAATTAGTATATATGTAAAATAAACCATATTAATG
Source organism: Burhinus oedicnemus (assembly GCA_008921705.1). Classification (NCBI taxonomy): domain Eukaryota; kingdom Metazoa; phylum Chordata; class Aves; order Charadriiformes; family Burhinidae; genus Burhinus; species Burhinus oedicnemus. Next base: position 225,661 of record VFFE01007207.1, read on the forward strand.
TAAAGTATGACCATATTTGTCTAAGAGCATCTGGTGTTTTAACTATGCTGGCAAATAAACCTCCCACAGCTCAGGAGCTATTTACATCGGGGAAGCATGGACTAGACCTACATCTTCTGAGTCCCAGTGGTTACCAGGACAGGCAGCCATTCTGGGGAGCAGATAGATATGCTGCATAAATGATAGCTGTAATAAAGGAAATGCTCATTACTATGTGAAACACAGAAACTGAGACTACAGCAATCAATTAAAAAAGGAAATCAGAGCTGGGTCCCTAGAGTCTAAACATAGAAGGGGGAGGGGGGAACAATCTGGGGAAAAAATAATAATAATATTCTCAAAGCCCCACAAAGATAACTATCACAGGCTACACCCCAGCTGACCCCACGTCACCCTGGTACATGGCTACTGAAAGTGCAGCTCCTCAGCTGACAGGGTGGGGCTGCCAGCATCTGCACGGGGATCCGTCCCTCCGCCCGCCACAGTGGTGGCTGGAAACGGTTCGAGAGAAAGAGAAGCTTCATCAAAACAAGAAACTTTAGAGGATGTTTTTCTCCAAAGAGGCTGGGAAAGTGTTTAATTTTTCTACCTGAAAATAAATATATACGTATGTTATATTCTGCCCAGTTAATGTCTCTCTTCTTGTTTACCTCAAGGTCATGCTGTACTGCCTGTCCCTTGTGGAGTGGAAGAAGCAGGATTTGGCTGTGATACCATAAAGGGGAATTTTTACTGAGGCTGCTGGACATAAACACACCCTGTGGTCCTCTCTGTCTGTCCAGGCCCCATCACTGCAGCCCGGGCTTACCACAACGGGTCTCCCTGCGTTGTGACATGGACTGAAGCTGGGCAGGAAACATTTTTCCCATCCCACAAAAATCTTCCTGTTCTGCATTAGGATGAACCCAAGACCTTTCAGTGCTTCTAGCCTTGTTTTCTAAAGAAACAAGCCATATGCAATCCTGCTGCGTGTATCTGTCCTCCCTTTCCCATAAATTCTTAATCCTTCGGCCAATTTCAACCAAGTCTCACTGGCTTGATCAGGTAGAGGTGCCAATGGTGTTACATTCCCACAAGTCTCATACAAACAGGCAGCTCAGGAGACGAGACACCCAAATCACACTTCCACTGAGAAATAGATTCAGTCCTTCACAGATAATACCAGAAGAGCTTCAGTTTTGCTGGAAACCAGCCGTGCCTGGCCTTGCTGCTTACAGTAATAGTGTCTGGAAACCCTTACACACCGTGGCATGACCTGGGACATGGGAGGACAAAGCTCAAGTCCAAGCCTTGCTTCCTCCTGGCCAAAATTCTCAGTTTCAATCCCTCAGCCAGGGATGCGGGGTCACCCCTTCTCTTGTCTTCAAATACTTCTAAACACAAAAAGAAAACTCAGCATTTTCTTCCAAATGTTTGCACTGGGGAGTTTCAGCCAGCTGCAGTACAGGTACAGCGAGCAGAGGGGTGGGCTGCTCACCACTGCCTGCAGCTGGTGGAGCGAGACTGGGTTTTGCAGAGCGGGGCATTGGTTGGGGGCTGCTCTTCTCCAGCATCCACCTCCTTATACCCTTCACCACCAAGAAACTTGCCAAGGCCACAAACATTCCCTTGACCCTTTGGCAAAGCCCCTCCTGCTCCCCAGACCGGGGCACTGCCGCACCACGTCACACACATTTGTCCACCCCAGCTTTTCACCATGCTTTGCAGGGGAGACTTCCCTTATTTATTTTTTGATCTCTTCGCTGCCACCTTGCAGGACTTTACCAGATCTTTGCAGATGGCGTCTCAATGCCTCAATGCCTAATCGTGCATCCCAGCTTTGCATTATCTGGGCCCTGGAGGCCACCATGCAACATGTGGCCATGCCAGAAAGGTCAGAGATAAGCAAAAGGTCCTTTTGTGCTCCCGTCTCCCTGCCTGCAGCTCCCTGCCTGGGTTTCTTAGAATCTAGCTGACCTCAAAAAGAGAAAGATGACAAACAACTGCACGAGGACAGTGACTGATAGTGCTTCAGTAAGCCTCTGGCACCATGTTTTAATGCCTAGGCAAGAGGGAGAGGTTGCCCTACGGTATTGGCAGGCTCATATCCCTAACACACAGAGAGGGCTAAGGGCAGCAAGGTGGGGGAAAGAGCTGATTGCGCTTTCAGAAGTAGCTGTACAATCAAAATTGCAGGCCAAATAGGCGACCAGCTTGCATAGGAAGATATGTACAGACACAAGAGAATCCGCTGCTCATGGCCTGTAAGAGGTAGAGATGCATTGCACTAGTGCTGCAAACTGCAGGCTGGCAGGAAAGTCTATGAACAAAAGGAGCATTTAAAGAGGGCAAGATTCATGCTGGTGCTGAGAGCTAGCACAAAGCCTTAGACTTACCTCCACACCCCAAGCTGAGGTTGGTGATGGGTGCAAGGGATGGGACATAGCTAGTGTCTAGGCTAATGCACAGAGGAATATCCATTGCTCATTATTGGCTCTGAGCTGGGGAGGGACAGTTATCAAGGAGACAGTACTGGAGGGCTCTGTGAATCGATTGCTGAACTGTGTGAAAATAACCTCCTGCTTTTAATCAGTGATAAGTTAGAAGGTTCTTTGATGAAGGTGGACGGAGAAGTAAGATCATACGTACTGAATCACATGTCCCTAGACCTGTGTATTTTAAAGTCTGTTTAACTTTATTTCCATCACAGCTGCTGTGAGTTTTGCTCCCAGCTTAGGCCAATAATGACAGCTTTGGAAAATCCCATCACTGCAGTTTAACAATGATGAATTAGTTAATACCTGCAAAGTGCTTTGATGATGTAGATTTCTCAAGCAGCCAGTGCAAATATTGCTGCTGCTTCTGGATGAGGAAAACACATGGGATACATGTTTAGCTTAACTGGAAAAAACATAGACATCCCTGCCAGTTGTACTGCCCGACCACTTCCCCTCTCACTAAGACTGGAGGTGAGGAGCATGAATGTCTAAGAACAGCTGTATCAGTTTGTGTTCATCCCTGTAGGGCTGAGGTTCTGCATGACCCTCAGCAAACGGACTCCATGCACCATGCCTCAGTCTCCCCTTCTGTAGTACTTTGAGGCTGATGGAAGGAGACATTCACAGAACTCAGCTTTTTTAATAATTCATGCATTTTGTGGCTTTTTTTTTTTTTTTAATAAATTCTTGACTGGGCATATAAATACCAGCTGCCCAAAGCTATAGTGCAGAAAGTCAAAGGCGTATGTCTTTGATTTATGAGGCCTCCATTCAGTTCAGTTTGCCTCCCCCTGTAGTTCCCATGGGAAAAGTTGCTCTTCACTTCCTATCCAAAATCTCTTCTATGGTATGGCTGGGAGCTGTTAGACAACCACCTCTTTCTGCTCTTGCTGCAATTTTCTCAGAAAAGTGAGCTGGACATGCTGCTTCTCCCTTCTGCTGTGCTGAATTTGTTGAAGAAACAAAGGTACCAGGTTAATAGGAAACACAAGCACTACGGTTTTGCTTAGTAAGGTGGTGACCAGGTTAAAAATCTTGGTTATCCAACCTAATGCACAATGCAGAGCAGGAAATCAGCATGTGTAAACACTGATGGAAAATAGACCACCTCACCACTGTATACAACTGCAATACCACAACCTACTGAAATACTGCAATATCCAGTCCCCTTCTGCTCCCAGGAGAAAGGCTGGTGCCAAAGCCAAAGGTTGGGATAGGACTCAACAGAGCTTGCTCAAACCCGAAAGTATGTGTGATGAGTCTCTGTCCCCAAGTTTTGGCTTTAAAATGGACACAATACCTGTTGCTTTGGCCCTCTACACTACCCCAGTAAATCCATCCTGCCTTACTGTTGGTATGCACAGTGCTTTGGAGAGCCATGCTGCTGGAGCCTGAGGCTATTACAGCAAGTGACTGTCAATAACCTCCAGTACTAGTATTTGCACTTTTTTTGTCTCCACAGGGAAAAGCCTTTTTTTGTAGGGACGACTCAGTCTCCTGCCAGGGCAGCTCCCTTCTCCTACAGCCGCGCTCCCCTCTGTATCACTGTCCCCTGCTACTGGGTTGTTCTGAAGTGATGCCAAGTGTCTGCATGAATTGTTTCAGGACAGAGATTATGATCTATCTGAAACAGAGGGGAGACACATTCATCTAAGTGTCAGCTATTACTGTGAACACATCAAACAGAGACACCAGAAACTAACAACGTGCCCTGGAAATTTCTACTTGGGTCAGTAGATTTACTCAGCTCTGTATACCAATTTGATGTCCATGGAAACAGTAGATCTTTCTTTTTCAGACATACACTGCTTGAGATTACAGTTGATCCTAATTAGCAATAAACAGTAAACAAAGGACTGTGCATTTGTACTTCTGAACCTGACAGGGCTCTCCTACTAGATGAGGTTAGGAGATGCTGCAAGACAAAGACCAGACTCCTGTCTTTTGCAGTTCTAACCATCAAAATCCTGGATGATTCCTTCCCTGATGCGAGCAAGAGAGCGCTTAGCCCCCACACACCCAAAAGCAGGAAGGTTAGCCTATGACTAATGATGGCAAGGCTGCAGGATACCATTCCCATGTGCCAGCAGCTGAGACAGCGAGATACAAAAGGCTTAAAGACAGGGCTGATGTTTGCCATCAGTTATACCCTTGAGACCCCATTCATTTCAATGGGCTCCCATGTGCAACATGAAACAGATCTCAGCCCATTCAGCCCCACAATATGCAAAGTTATTTTTACCACCATTACCTGACAAATATGTTAAAAGTATGCATAAGTGTTTGTTTACTTCCTGCACAGTAAAAGTTAAGAAGAAAATAGATGCTCAGCAACGATCTCTGCTCACCTGCAGAGATTGATGGTTGGATGCACAGCTGAAAACTACAATGGTGCCCTAAAGACAGGCCAGTTTCCACTCCCCATCTCTTGTCACTTCTTGCACCTGCAGATCTGGCTCAGCTAAACCCTTGCAGGCACAGCTAAGTGCCTAAGGAAGATGTGTCTAGTTGCACATGTGGATGATGCTTTGAGCTAAACCTGCAAACCACTGCTTTGGAGCAGAGATAGCATTTTTGAGAGCAGAGATTATGCTGGCGGTCCTCAGCCACCAAAGAGGTCTGCTGTATTTAGGTCCCCTCTGCGTCCTGTGTTTAACCCTTCAGCTTTGCAAGCTGACAGTTTCGAAGAGCTTTAACAGTTGCATGAGAGTTGAAAAACAACTGCAAGTGAGGCAGAAAACAAGGGTGGCACAAGACCTCTGAAGAGAGACAGTAGCATGAACATTACACAACGTACCTCAGCAGTATTTTCCCTACACAGCTGTAAGCACATAAAATTTTTCCAGTTCTGGTGCTGTCACCACTGCTGTCATACTCCATGATCTGTTTGCATGTTGGCAGCACCGCGATGCCGGGCAGAGCTGAGACTCCCCTCTGCTGAACTCCGTGCTTGCTCTGATGGTGTTCGTGATCTGGGGCATCGCAAGCAATATTGGGATTGCATCCTTCCCTGCCTTGATCAAGCCATGCGACACAGGGCCAGTGACCTCTATATCTGTACCCTACCAGGCTAGGGCTAGAGAGCCACGACAGGCTCTCTCCTGTGCAAGATAACAGAAAAATGCCGAGATAGTTTCTGGGTACAGATGAGAAGTGTCATCTCCCCAGATGAAGAATTTGGGGAAATCTCTGCAAAATCTGAGACTTTCTGGGGTATTTCCAATAGAGAGGCTGACCCGGGCTCTGATTGTCAATGAAATTAAATACATCAGACACAAAAAAAAAAGGCCAGACCTCCCATCTTTATTGATTTATTTTCTGGCTCAGGCTAGAAATCTAAACAGGGCTGGTTTGAAAGGTACTTTCCATAAGCCTCAAGTCCATCTGTGCTTGCCTGGGCCCAGCTCCCCCATAAAACACAGTGCATGGAGAAACCCGAGCTGTCCTGAAGAGCGCAAGTCCCTGAATACTTGAGTTTAGGACAGACCAATTTCAAGCAAAAAGCCCTTGCAAGAGAAAGCCCCAGCCATATACAGAAAGGAATAACAAATTGTGCAAACAAATCCTGGGTTAGAACAAGTGGATTCATGTACATCTACATGAAGCTGGGGACCTGCTCCACTCTGCCTGCCTTTTGCTGACAAAACGCCTCCCGGAGACAACGCTGTTGTGGCTGCAAATAGAAGTGCAGGATGGAGCCATCTGCACAGGGATATGGTGCTCCTCATCCCTCATGATCGTGATATAGGTGGTGTGAGGCTACAAGCCCACAACAGAATTGATTTGGGTCTCATCAGACTTTGGAGTTCAGGCACCAGTGCAGGTCTCAGCACCTGGGCATTACAGGCAGAGGCACAAACAGTTATTTTGCTGCTTTGCACAAGGAGTTTGACACAGGCCGCTAGCCATGGACAGCTGAACCCTGCACACAGGCGAGATGAGACCAGCGGCACTGCAGCGAGCAACCAGGAGCAGGTTGCACATGCAGCATGGCTGGCCTGTGGTCTGATGCAAAGAATAAAAGAGGACCTTTTATCTCACTGAGCTCGGGCTGTTCCCTATCCTTAACCTCCCGTTTGCCCAAGCTGTGGTTCTTGCATTGCCAGCACACTGGTTACCTTGACTAAATGCAAGGGCACAGGGCAGAAGGACACAAGCCAACACTCCTGCACCAGCCTTCCTGCACCAGCTCTGACTTCTGCTCTCAAATAGGAAGTTGATAAAAACCTCACTTGGTTGCAAAAAGAAAATCAGATTTCAAAACCACTGTCAAAAGGGCTCCAAAGTCTAGAGGCAGTCCTGGCATTAACCCTTTCCAGAAGGCGGGCCTCATCCCAGCTGCACCTGGGGCTGAGGAGTGGCTGGGGCTGACACCAGATACCCTGGTTGTGCCTTATTCAACTCTTTGGGGGCTTCCCCCCCCCCCAGGAGCTGTTGCTTACATTTTCTTGTAACGTTGCTTTTATCTTGGGACCTATCACATGTCAAATCTGCTTTTATCGATAACCAGGTTGGGGGTGGAGGAGAGGGAGGAAAGGCGTTTAGGAAAAACTGCTGTCTCAGTTAACGTGCTGCAAAAGATGAGCAGAGGGGTAAAAAAGAAACCCAGTGTTAGGTTGGATGGCAAAACCCATCACCCTCTCAGCAAAACACTGGGCTCCTGGTGGGAAGACCAGCGCCTTGGTGATTGCATGGCCTTTCCCAGTTCTGGGTTCCTGCCCCAAAATCCTGATTCTGAGGGACTTCTCACAGAAGAGCCAAGTTTCACCTCTCTTTTGGGCCTTGTGTACTTTCCACCCAGCTGGGACATTTCTGCTTGCCAATGTAACTGAGAATCACTTCTGCAGCTGGGAACATATACACAGTGACCGATATATCTGTACCATCCTACAGAGGTGCAGTTCATCAGGGGAACCCACTGATCCATGCTCAAGAAACCACTTAACACATGGGACATCCCAGAGGACTGACTTCATGTTTGCTCAGAGGATTAACACTGCTGTGCCTCCTTGTACAAAAAAGATTTCACCTGGGGGCTTCAGTTTGGGAAGCGACAATTTTAGCATCCTTCCTAGTAGGTATGGAAAATGCCACTAGAAGACAGCAGTTTTCAGCACGCTTTTTTCCCCCCCCATTCCCTTTGCTGCCCTGACCTAGAAAGATGGTGCTCACCATGACACTGGGGGTAGAGCAAAGAGAACTGCAGCAACCAGAACACGAAGACCACCAGCTCAGCCGGCTGTTCTCTGCACATGAGCCGCTCCTGGTGCTTAAGCAGGCAATCTTTAACACACAGTTAAGGAGCAACCTGCTCTCAGGGGGAAGAGATTTCCCATTTTCTGAGGCAGATGAGGCATCGGATTTGTCTCACCTCTCAACACACGCATCATGGTGCTGCAAATGCCCCTTTGGAAGCCTCCTGCCATGCAATGGATCTGCACAAGCCCTCCCTGCCCAGCCATGGCCCCTTTGCAATGTCCCTGTTGTGCTTCCATTCCACCCTAGTGCAGGTTGCAGAAAACCTTTGCAAAAGGTCCCAACCATCTGACTTTCCACCCAGGCAGGATCTGGGCAACTCGCTTCCCCCCGTGCCCTCACTACTGGCTGTGGATTTCCTGGCCCTCCCGCATGCGCAGCCTGACCCAGAACAGGGCACGCTGGCTGGGGGTAAGCAGGTGCTCTGTGTTTCTCACCCCTTTCCCCTCCTTCCTCTCTGAGTCCTATGTCAGTCTGTGATTAAATCGAGCCTGTTTAACCGCCACAGCCAGATGTGGGGACCCCCTTCATATGTTATAGAAAAAAAAAGAAAAAAAAAAAAGAAAAGAAACAAAATTACATGTGCTGACAGTTGTCTGCACGTGAAACGTGGCCTGTAGCCCTCCGTATACCGTGAAGCCACAGGATCTTTGCTTGGGCCGAGGGAACTCAGTTTATCAGACCCTCAGGGACCCAGTCTTAAATATTTACCCAAAAATAGACCCTGCTGTTGGTGAGGCTGAGGAATTACATGCTCCATCAGACTCCACATGCCCTCCCATACAACTCTCCCTCTGAAGCCAGTGCAGATCTCAGTCCTCCTTGCCCAAAGGGCCTTCTCCAGCACAGACCTGCACCATGGGCCAATATAAGCCTTGCTGCCCTGAGTATCAGAGAGCTCCTTCGCTCCAGCCAAACTAGATAGTTTCACAGCCACAGAAAACTTGTTCTATGTCTGCCCCTGGAGCCGCTTCCCCTGCTCCCAGCCCAAGCAACTTCCCTGCCACATAAGCATGTCACCCCAAGCTCCAGCAAATACCCTCTCCGTTATGCTTCAGCAGGTGTCTATTACCACCATCTCTGGGAACATCAGTTCTTGGGGTGACACCAGCATCATCTGGGCTTGATGGAGGTCCTCACAGACAAACCCAAGTGACACACAGTCATGCTCTGAGGAAGACTTTGTCCAGGGAGCACGGTCCAGGGTCAACAGTTTCTAGCCACAAACATTTTCTTCACTCTATTTTTTTGCCTCTTCAAAATTGCATTTCCAGGACAAAGAATACTCTGGGATTTCCCAGCCCACCATCGCTAGGTGGGACCCTGAAGGGGACCAAGGCTTCAAGTCCCTAGGGAGTTACACAACAGAGGGTCAGTGAGCAGAGCCAAACTAGAAACTCTGACAAGGCAAGTTAACAGAGGTTATGGAGAAAACTTCAGACTTCAAGAGGAAGAGACGGAGACGTGAGGGAGGAGGAAGGAAGGGAGATGATATCTGTCCCCATGCCCAGAGCAGGGAGGTGAACAGACAGAATAAGCAGCAAAGCCTATCGTTGCCTCCCAGCTGGTGTGGATCCCCAGAGGCAGGCTGTGGGTCACAGCCCGTTGAGGATAGGGCTGTCATCTATGTGAAGCTTTATCAGCGGCTGTTTCTTCTTTCTTTCTGCCTTGCTCCAAACTCTTGATTTCCAAAAAGGGTGGGAGATGTCACAGAATCAGCAACACATCCTGAACAGCTGCTGCCACTCTCTATCTCTGCCTCACCCCTTGTGTCTCACTGCTGCTTCTGAAGCTCCCAGAGAAACAAACTGCTCTGCCTGGCTAATAAGAAGGGTTTGAGGAGTGACATTACACCATGAGTCTGGAGGACTGCGGATATCTGGTGGGATTCAGTTTCAGGTTCCCATTAGGTCTGACCCATTCAAGACTTCCATAGACTAACAGCTTTTTTGGGCCAGGCATCTGTGGAAAGGACTGTTCGGAGAAAATAGAAATTTTCCCACCTCAGGCTTATTCCAGACACAATCTGGAGCCTCTTCTCGCAAGGAATGGAGAACAGGCGGGAGAGGGTAGAGAGTTTTTTTTCAACACCCGAGGCTTCTCAGAGCAACTAGTGTGAAGATGACCTGGCCGTACCTCTTACCTGGTCAATGGGATTCTTCCACAGCCAAAGGAAGGTGTGTACAGACATGGCTGACTGGGACTCTCCACCCATTTGCCCGACGATACTTAAGCATCTAATTCCAGTTTGAATATGCCTCTGTGCTAGCAAAGGAAGCACTCTTTGAAGGGTGTATGATTTTTAGAGACACTAAGCAATGCAGCTCCTTCTAAAAAAAAATCAAGAAAGGCTATAAGAAAAAAAAACAGCCTTTTTTTTTTTTTGGGAGGGAGGAAAGAAAAGTAATGCTATTCAAGTGATTTAACAAACCTCCCTCTCCTTGCCCTCCCCACTGCCTATTTCAGGATTTCTTCCCAAGAAGCCTTCCTTTTCCCTTAAGATCCTTTTTCGAACACAGATGAATAAACTTCAGGCTTTGTTCTTAGGAAGAATCTTTTATCAGCTTCTTGCCATGATAGCGACAATTTTCATTTCATCTGAAAATGGGGACGGGGAGCTGGATTTGATCATACAAGAATCAGTCCAAACCCAAGCTCTACACTCAGCTTGAACCTGTTGAGAAGGTCCAATAAGTTCACAGGAGTTCCTACATTTCATCCATTGCTACTGCTTCTGTATTTCCAGGATCCCACTGGGAAGAAAAAAGTGACTTTCATCAGACTCTGAACTTGAATTTACAGATACAGGCATTTCCTCAAAGTGCTTTGCTAAGAAATGCCAGTGTTCTTAAAATGACAGATTTAATGGGCAAGTAAAGGCGACAGCAGTCCCTCTCAACCCCACTACCGTCACCCATTCTTGTAAGAGTAAGCAGCTGCCTAACTTGGCAACTCTTCCAGTCAAATTGCTGATGGTTCTTAAGCTATTTCTCCCCCCATTTTAAAGATGGGAAAAGACCAAGTACAGAAAGGGAAACGTCTTGCTATATACAAAAACCAACAGCAGAGCCAGAACCAGGGCCTCTAAGTCTGATGTTCTCATCATTGCAACCTAATAGCAGACAAAAAGAGTCTGCACTATGTCACTCATCACTATGGGAAGCATCTCCAAAAGCTAGTAAAACCCCTCAGTCCAACCTGGGAGAATTTTAGCAAGCCACATCCACACATGAGACCCAGCCGAAGCATGTGGGCTCTTCAGAATCTATCCAAACAGCTTCCCCGTCATTTGGAGACAGGAAGAGCTCAAAAAAGGACCTCAAGCCCAGCTGGGATAGGCAACATCACACAACCACAGCTCAGAAGAATCTTCCAAACTTTCATGTTCTCCTGCTCTGAACCAGAGCCAGATCAGCCCACTCACAGCGCAGCCCATGATCTGCAGGAATTACTCATGCTGGCCGTGGATGCTCCCTCCCAGGGAAAGTGTGGGCAGCTTCATCCTGCTCTGATAGAGGAGCTACCCGAAGCCCATCCTGGAGAGCAGAGGTATCCCACCACCCCAGCCCTATCCCTGGGCCTGCGCATGGAGGAGCAGGATTTCTTCCCCACCCCTACCCTGAAAAGACAACACCCACCATGTGGTTTCCTGAAACGATAGCGATATTTGTCAAAGACAGCAGTAAGAAACCCAAATGTGGTAAGTGGCCTCTTGTGAGTTGAGAGCTGCCAGTGCTCATGCTCCGGGGTAAGGCTGTCACCCTTTGGGGCCAGCAGCAACACCTTACTCTTTGCAAGATATCAAAGGCACATGCAATGCGGCTCTGGCTTGGAGCAGAGATGGCTTCATCTGGCAAGCTGTTAGCCACAGAGGGAAGTGTGCAAAAAATGTGCCGGAGACAGACATTGTCCTGGCCTAGCTTTAATGCTGACATCTGCTTTACAGGAGAGAGAGTGCCCACCTTGCTGTACAGTAGTATTTCTGACAGCCTGAAGGTCTGATCCTCAGAAGATGACATTTAAAAGTCAGGCAGACACTTGAGGTGGGGAATGGGCTCATGGCCCAAGGCAAAATATGCCAAATGTGGATACAGGGGTCAGCAAACATTCTAGTTTTGCTGCAATTACACATTGCATTTGCCCCTTCTTGCTCAAGGATGAGCAAGAAGATTTGAGAAAGTTTAGGGTCAGACATATGGCTCTGACTGATCAATCCATGCTAGTGACAAGGCCCAGGCAATGCGTCTCTTCTCCCAGAGTCCCTCTAGGTGGTTTTAAGCATCCCCAGTAGCCAGATCATCATCATCCCTTGACAAGGCAGAAGAGAGGCTGGGCCAGACAAGTACTGGCTCTCATGCTGTTGGCTCTCCCTGACACCACTAGGGATATTTTGATTTACAGCATCCCTGATACCAAGGGACTACATCAGTGGCTGTTACATCCAGCATTTGGCATGTCCAAAGCAGCTGCAAACAGTTTGCCCAAAGCAAGGATGGGAAGTCAGAATGACAGCTTGCAGATAAAATTGGGCAGAGAACTTGTCATCCTCTCCAGTGCAGGAGGGAAGGCAAGGACCATTTGCATTGTCTGTAAGAATCTGCACTGGAGAACATTGCCATGTTCCTCTACCTGTCCTCTCATCAAACTAACATCTGCCGTTCCTCAGGAAATAAAGTTCACATCTGACTGGTTGCACAAAAGCAGACTTAGCCCATCTCCTCATCACCTTTGGACCCCAAACCTTCAGGCAAACAGAGGGACAGAATGGAGAACATCCACTGAGTCACTGATGAGGCAGGACAAGCTGACCAGAGATCTGTAATAGTTCTTGGCAGCAGAGACTCTGGACAGCCTGGAGGTGTGGGTTTACATGCTTGGTGGATTAGATATGGCACTGACTCAGAAACATAGCTATGAGCTGGTAGAATGGGAAGGAAAGGTTTTTACATCAGTGTTGAAATAAAAGGGCTAGCAAATATCAATCATCCCAGATCTGCTTTAAGCAGTAAAGATGCTCTGACATTCCAGTTTGGCCAAACAGAGCTCCTGGGATATTTTTGCTGTTGTAGGCTCATCCTTATGGTGCACAACTTGCAGAAGGAGACACTGGACACATCTCTGCAGTCCCATCAGTAAGGTTGGGGGAGCCTGCCTGAGTGGCAGGGAAGGAGAGCCAGGGACCCTTTGGGGTCTAATTCCAGCACAGACACCACCATATAGCATAACCTCGGAAGGGATACCAGCACCTAGCTCTGACTGCCTGCTTAGGAGCTGACTATAAACAACTCATTTCTGTGTCTAGCTCAGTACCCTGCAGTTGAAGTACAGCATTATCTTCTGGAAAGACGGTCAAGGCTCCAAAGTCAATAATGACATGTTTGGGAGTGTACTGCACCCTTGAGGAGCCAAATTACATGCCCCTATGAAGAGATGCATCTTATTTCCTGCTTTAACTGTGCCGACCTGCACTTCCAGCACCTGGATCTTGTTACGACTCTGTTAGATCAAAGAGCCCTCTACCACCAGACACCTTCTCCCCTTGTGGTTATTTATAGGTTTGACTAAACGGCTTCAAGCTTTACTCTGAGACCCTGCATAGCTGGTTCACATACTGAGATGCATTTTGCATTCTGGAAACTCTTCTCTACCCCCTGTGCAGGTTACATCTTTTTGAAAGGTGAACGTAAATTCCAGATGTGACCGCTCAGCACTATCCAGAGAGCTCATCTGCATCCCCATGCCTCTCTACGAGCCCAGGCAGGGCAGTCCTTTCTGCCAAGGATCAGCCTCCTCTAAATAACAAAACTAGCAAGAAATCTGCAAGGGTTTTACTTCAAGAGTCTTTAATTAACGCACATGTATATCGCCAACAACACTACTGCTGTTTTACAGGAGGATAACAACACTAACATACAAATAATATTTCTCAAAATAGTAAATAAAAGAATAAAAACCAACAGCAGCAACATGGCTATAAGCTCTCTGCATTTGAGTTTTCATTTCTGCAAGGCATAAGCCAATGTCATTAGGGGAAAAAAACCCCACCAAAACATTCTCAGATGTACAGTTTATTCCCTCCTTGCCCAGCAGTGGCTTCCTCTGCATATCAAGCATTTGTCACTGTCAAACTGCATGACAAAACCCCTCGGATCTGGTCAGTCAAGGCATTTGGGGGGCTTATAGGAGCTTTTCAGCAACAAATGGGCGCATGGAGGATTATGGTGGCATCCTCACAGCTAAGGGGTGTAAGAATCTAAATTAATTCACTATTGGCAATTTTGGTTTCTCAATTAAGTTGCTCAGAAATAAGCATATTGGTCACAACATGCCCTCTGGTGGCAACGGTGGTGAGGTGGCTTGAGGCAGACTCAGACCATGCAGGTGGCAGCTGCCTCCTCTTGGGGCCAGGCACTGCAAGGAAACCAACCTGCAGCAGCTCCATCCTTCACTCTCGGCCTGTCCAAGGCACACTTCTGTGGCAAGCCAGAGGCACAATGACACTTAAAAGCACAAAGGGACATTAGATCACTTTGGCTGGCTTCCTATCTAACACATGCTGCAAAATTTCACCCCTACATTGAGCTCAGTAATTTCCATCTGACTAACCACCTCTCTCAAAGTTGTAATTTTAAGACATCAAGGTCATACAGCCAGCCTTCTGCAGGCTCTTCTGCTATGCTGAGCACCTCCCAGGCTCAAAAAAGCCTTGGGCTTTCCCTACCCAAAGAGTCCAGAGTCGTCACTTCCCATTATTCTTTTCAAATAAGAATTTCAACAAGCTTTACAGCTTCCCCTCTGGGATTGTACATATCATAATAACTATTCAGCTGTATCTCAACAAGGTTAATGTTCTTCTTGTCTGGGGTCACACAGCTGTTTAGTGTCAATGCACCTGGGAATCCTAACTCCCACCTCTTCTTTTAAATAATCTGCATGCAACTGAGAGCAAAAACAGATGAACTTTTTTCCTTTCTCTGTTTGACACCAATGTGAAAGTGGTTTTTGTTGTTGCTAAAAAATGGGAAATGAGAGGAAATGTTCCAATCTTTGGGAAAACACAACATGCCCAGGAAGGCACACAGACTATTGCCATCCTGCATTTTTTAATTTTGCTGCCAGATGACCAATTTCACAGCACTCCAGAGGAAACTGGCACACTAAATTGGCAAATTCTTCCAGTGGCAGTGTCTTTTTCCACTTCACATGGGCTCTGAAATAAAGATGCTGCCCTCCACCTATGGACACAAACTGCCAGCAGGGTTCTGCTTCCAAATTCCATCCCTTTCAAATTGGATCCCTGGCAACATCTTTCAGTACGGCACTGAAGTGCTTCATTTTTGCTACTCCCTGCTTGTCCCGGCTGGCTAGTCTCCTCTAGCGGCTGCTAGCCGCTACTTCAGAGCAGCTGGTACTTGAGACGTGCAAGAAACTCTTCAATCAGTGAGTAACTGGACCTTTATGGAAGTTTTCTATTCCCACCCCATCAGTCAGAGGAGAGCTATGCATAAGGGAAGAATTATGTACCCACACCATTAAGAGGGATGCTGAACCCATAATTTTAGGACTGTCTGCAAATCTGTGGACTAGTGGATTTCTGCCAAGCTCTGGATAGTCTGCTCATGATGAGTCCAACACAGACTGTACTGCTCTGGGAAGAGCTTTCCAAGGGTACTGTGCCACCGACAAGAATATTTTAATGTCAGATGCTGCTTTTTATCAGCTCTGAAAGCAGCTCACAAGGAATGCCAGTACTTACAGATGGGAAAATGAAATGCAGAGGAGCAAAGAGACTTGCCTATGGTTACTCAGCAGGCTGGCTGCCGAGCCAGGACTAGAGCCCAGAATAATACAATGCATTGCCCCACTAACCACAGCACCCAGCCTCCTCTAGCATCCCTCACTGCAGGACTTCCCCCACCACCCCTTTCCCCAGCCAAAGCCCCTGGAGTGCAAAGAACTAGAGACTTAAACAGTTTTGTTTTCTGAAAATTGTGAAATTTTCGGAAGGAGGAAAAAAGAATATTTTCAAGAGACTAAAAAGAAAAAAGCAGGCAGTGCAGCACTGAAGTACTCTTACTTACACAATAGCTCCCACACATGAATAAATCAGGTAATGCAGTACATACAAGGAAGGAATCAGCAAAAGGCATCAAATGCAGAGGGGCATGCACAAGCCAGACCAAGCAGCTCAGCCAGAGCAGGAAATACATGCTTCTGCTGAAATTTCAACTCTGTAGAGGGAGCTCACAGCAGGAGACAGTGGGTGCCAGAAGAGCACTGAAAAGTTGTGGCTGCTTGTCTGGACAAGCATACACCCCAGGGAAGGATGCAGTACACACACAAGAGCAGTGGACCCTGCCTGGAGGCACATGCTTGTGCCACAGTGTGAAGGAAGGCACTGCCCTGGCCTTGCCTCTGTCTTGGCAGGCAGATTCCTCAACTGTAGAAGCTTGCATGATGCAAGTGGGCACAGGAAGGTTTACATTTGGTAGCCTCATCTGATCTCACAGTTGAGCTTGCTTCTAGCAGGAGACTGGACTAGAGACCTCCTGAGGTCCCTTCCAGCCTGAATTGTCCTGTGGGGCATCTGATCCCTGATGGGAATATAGGCTAGGTTAGGCAAGGCTCCCTCAGCATTGCTTGGGTAGGAGCTGGGCATTTCAGAGACTTGAAATAACTAGCTGGGAATTGCTGACAGATGTGGGGGTCTGAAATCTTGCCTCTGCAAGGCTCCTTTCCTACAAAAGCTGAAGGAAGAAAGACTGTGCCCATGTTCTCAGTAACTGCTCAGCCTCTCTACTTTCCAGCTCCCAGAAAGATGCCCCAGGGCAGCTCAGGAACATACTGGATGTCCTCCATCCATATGGATGGAAACAATCATTGCATAGAAAAAAAATCTGAGAGTCAACTGGGGCAGAGGGAAGATAAGTGGCTCTACAGATCAGCGGTTAATTCTCCAGAGTAGGAGAAGAATGCTGGGTCTCAGTCTGTATTCTTCAGGATTGTGTCTCTCACATGAAGCAGTTGAACGCATAAACACTCCTGAAGGCAAGGACTGAAAGCCAGGTTTGTTTCACTCTAGGCAAGTGCTGTAAATAACAGGCTGAAAAGCAACACTACGAAGACTGGAGACAAGAGATCAAGAAGAGACTGTCCTCGTGCAATAAAACAACCAGGAGTTACAGATCAATTATCATGTGCTGCATTTATATTGCACCCCTCACAATCTCAGTGAGATAACTCAGCTAAATAATATCCTCATGCTCCACTCCCCCATCTGTGCAGTGAGAAGGAGAGACTTAGGCAAGTCAGTAGCAGAGGTAAGAGCAGACTGAAGTCCTGACCTGCACGCATCTCAAACACGTGCATGCTACTCCCTCACTCTGCACTGGGCCCCTGCCCGACCTCTCTTCTGCCTTTCAGGATCTAGCTCCACACCAGTAATCACAATTTGTTTTTCTCCCCCCCCAAATGTGATAGCTGGCATATTATATTATGAGGAGAAAATGCTGCCTTAGTACTCTGATGCACACAACATTTATCAGCAAAAGCACCTGTCCGCACTTACTTCCCCATTTACTCAT
The DNA here is from genome assembly GCA_008921705.1 of Burhinus oedicnemus. Lineage (NCBI taxonomy): Eukaryota > Metazoa > Chordata > Aves > Charadriiformes > Burhinidae > Burhinus > Burhinus oedicnemus. The sequence goes on from VFFE01007207.1 coordinate 242,978, forward strand.
TCCCTAGATTTACTACCAGAGCCACTTGTAAATTGGTTTAATTAACTTGATGACAAGCTGACACTAAGGGGCACAGTGCTTCTCATGGTACCATGCATAGTACCAACCAGTCTGAAACTCCACCAGTGCTCCTACAGACATTCCTGGTTTAGCCCAAGCCTGTGTTTGCAGCAGCACTGCATGGATGTTTTCAGTCCAGACCTGCCAGCATTCACTCCCCTCCCCATCCAAACAATTGGGGCCAGACATTTCTCAAGTTGCCCAGCAAAGTGCAACCTACCAAAATTAAGCACTCACATTTCCCCTCTTTTAGCTTCATCTACAATGTCAGCTTACTCACTAGCGTGCAGACCTCCAGAAGTTCCTCAACTGGAAGTCACAAGGACTCAGCATCTCTCTCTCTTTTCTTAACATGCTAGGGGGCTCAGAGCCTGCCCCACCTCCACTACAAAGCGCTGGCAGAGACAGGCATGCCTGCTGAGGGATGGCAAAGTGGCTGCAGAATGCTGACACCCTGGGAATTCACAAAGGCAAACTGCAGCAAGATCGCCTGTCAGCACCAACCCCCTCACACACAGCCATTTCAAGGTACTTTTAATATCTTCAGCACAATTATACTCCACCAGCCCTTTGCCAACAGTTTTGCTTGACCCTGAGCACGTAAGATATAAGGGATTGCCCTCTATGACACATTTTCAGTCTCTGAAACTATGTTGCCGCCTACCTTTGATGATCAAGAAATTTGCTTCTGCAGGCATGTTTGATTTGAACAATCCAGCCTCCACCTTCCTCTGCCTCCTCGCTTTCCCTATCTGTTAATAGATTTTGCTGCTATTGCGGTTGAAAAGCCAGCACCGTGTGGAAGCTGTGTTGCCATCCAAACCAAATGCGATCAGGACCTTTAATTTCCAGCGTGGCAGCTGTTGTTTACATCACTTTCCCCCCCTCCCTCACATGCAGTAATCTGTTCTTACAATGTTCTTGCTCTCCCACACATGTACTTAAACAGGAAGCAAGGGGTGGGAGTTGTAGCGTGGGGGTTTCCTGTTCTGTCTTTCTGAAACACTTAACTGACACCAAAGCTTTGATCAAAAGATCTAAGCACACAAGCTGGTACACCGAGGTTCAGCTAAGAGTACATATTGCTTACAACAGGAAAACCCCAAGTGCTCCCATGGTTACAGGGTTCCTGGCACACCGCTGGTACTTTTCAAGCTTTTTGGAGTAAATAATTTCCTAATGGGAACACGGACTATTCTAAGGCAAGTGCAATGCCATTACACGAGGTTTGGCTTTCCTGGTTACCCTGCAGAGGCAGGGTGAGGGCTCTCTCCCCCGGGTGCTCCGGCAAGAAGTGGAAAACCACAAGCTTCAACACAGGCGGACGAAAGAGGCGCTCCGAAGCTCGGAACAAGGCGGACTGAACTTTAGACCCTTGCCCCGCTGCCTCACGGCACCCGCTGAGCCCACGGGCTACAGCCGGAGCTCGGAGCCCACCTACAAGCCCAGCACCCGCCTCCCGCGGGCCCACCCGGCAGCGGCTGCGGGCACGCAGGTGTGCGGGCGAGCGCCCAGCGGACCCCCACGCTGCCGTGAGCGCACCGGAGCCGGGCGGTGCGGGCCCCCTCCCTCCCACACTACAAATCCCACAATGCCCCGCGCCTCAGCGCACACCCTCCTCCGCCCGCCGCACCTGGCGCATGCGCATAGCTCCATCTGGCTCCAAGATGGCCGACACCGCGTCCGGTGGCTCCGGCACGGTAACGGGGGCCCCTTACCGGGACGCGGGGCACTTGTGGAAGGCGTCTCCCGCGGCAGGGGGGTGGGCCGGGCGGAACGGCAGCGGCCTGTTCCTCCCATGGCGCTGAGGCGGCTGCGGCCTGCCCGTGGGGCTTCGAGGCGGAGGCTGAAGGAAGAGAGGCGGTGATTGGCTGAATGGCCGGAGGGAGGCGGGGCTCGGCAGCGGGGCTTGATTGGCACATGTTCTTCCGCTCTGATTGGCCGGAGAAGGGAGCAGGGAGGTGGGGGGCGGTGGCTTTTTTAAAGGGGCCGCGGCCCAAAGGGCGGACGGTGCTGGCTCCGGGCCTGGCTGCTCTCCCGGGATCTGGGGGTGGCTTCGTTCCTCTGAGCTCTCGACTCGGGGCGGGGGAATCTGTGTCCGCAGAGGTCGGGCAGCAAGCATGCAAGCACGCCTGCGGATAACTACTACCTGGCTCGGAGGAGGACTCTGCAGGTGGTGGTCAGCTCCCTGCTCACCGAGGCTGGCTTCGAGAGTGCCGAGAAGGCGGCGGTGGAGACACTGACGGAGATGTTACAGAGCTGTGAGTGTCCAGCAAAGTCACACTGGTCTCCTGAAGTTCATAGAATCATGGAATGGTTTGGGTTGGAAGGGAACTTAAAGCTTATCTAGTCCCACCCCCACCAGACCAGGTTGCTCCAAGCCCCGTCCAACCTGGCCTTGAACACCTCCAGGGATGGGGCAGTCACAGATTCTCTGGGCAACCTGGGCCAGTGTCTCACCACCCTCACAGTCAAGAATTTCTTCCTGAGATCTAATCTAAATCTCCCCTTTTTCAGTTTAAAACTGTCACCCCTTGTCCTATGGCTCCACTACCTGATCAAGAGTCTCTCTCCAGCTTTCCTGGAGCTCCTTTAGGGACTGGAAGGGGCTCTAAGGTCTCCCTGGAGCCTTCTCTTCTCCAGGCTGAACAACCCCAACTCTCCCAGCCTGTCCCCACAGAAGAGGGGCTCCAGCCCTCGGAGCATCTTCATGGCCTCCCCTGGCCCCACTCCAACAGGTCCGTGTCCTTCTGCTGTTGGTGTCCCCAGAGCTGGAGGCAGCATTGCAGAGGGGTCTCACCAGAGCAGAGCAGAGGGGCAGAATCCCCTCCTTTGCCCTGCTGGCCACGCTGCTGGGGATGCAGCCCAGGATGCGGTTGGCTTTCTGGGCTGCCAGCGCACGTTGCCAGCTCATGTTGAGCTTCTCATCAACCAACACCCCCAAGGTCTTCTCGGGGCAGCTCTCAATCCATTCTCCGCCCAGCCTCTATTTGTGCTTGAGATTGCACCAACCCAGGTGCAGGACCTTGTACTTGGCCTTGTTGAACTTCATGAGTTTTGCACAGACCCACCTCTCAAGCCTGTCCAGGTCCCTCTGGATGGCATCCCTTCCCTGGTTTGTTAGTTAAGGCTGTAGAAGTTCCTGCGTTTGGCAGCTTTCCTCCTACTTTTCTGGGTGATGTGCCTAGGATCTCAGGTTACATATTTTTCTGAAATTAAGAGATTATGAGGTTTTGCATTTTTTCATGCTTGCGATGCAGATTTTCCTTTTGCATGTGTGAAAAACATCTGACCTTTTGATCTGTAGTGTCTCCACATGCTTTAATTTTAAATATCCAGGCTGTAAGACACTGGATTCTGGGACCTGTTTTTCATTCCTTGCTAAATTTGCTAAAAAGTCACATCTCTGAAGCTAGGGCTGAGCTGATACAAATGTGTGGTCACTGTCTGAATCAAATATGTGGTGGTGGGTTGTTTTTTTTGCCCCCCAGATATTTCTGAAATTGGAAGGAGCGCAAAGTCCTACTGTGAACATACAGCCAGAACACAGCCTACACTCTCTGATATTGTGGTTACTCTCGTGGAAATGGGTGAGTGGCTGACTGGTCCTACTAATCCCAGCTGCCTACATTGCAGAAGATTTGGGTGTACTGCATGAGTAGGAAAATCTGTCCTCATGTTTCTGGTGTTCCTGTGATTCCCACTTTTCTGGGCCTCATGCAGGCACTCAGATATTGCTGGTGCAGTTGCAGTATGAATATATACAGAGTGCATGATTTTTTCCTCATGTAATTTGGAGCCCTTGGAAGAATTCTGGAGAAGTTGAAGAGAAGGGATTTTTGACAGTATAAGCTCTTGGTGTGATTTCTGTTTCCTTTTTTGTGTTTCAGGGTTCAATGTTGAAACGCTTCCCTCATATGCCAAGCGCTCCCAGAGGATGGTCATCACTGCCCGTATGTGGGAAATCCTTTCTCTTTTTATGCAGGGAAATGGAAACAATATGATGTTCTTCTCTGCTGGCATCCAGAGCTCCCGATTTTCTGATGGATGATGCAGTCCAGTGCTCCTGGATGTGCAGTTTGTGTTAAGGACTCCTATAATGACTGTGTAATGGCTGAAGGAAGGCACCCTCTGCTGAATCAGTTGCCTTTGCTTCAGCATCCTCATTGCACATGAGAATACTCAAGATGGTTTTGTTCTTCCCATGGAGGAGAAAGGGGTCAGGCAATCCCCTTTTGGGATGCCAAACCCAACCTGAAACTATTGCTGGTGGGATGTGCCCTGTCCCTTTTATAGGACCTGGAGACATGGGTCACAGCTCAGTATAAGCTAGCGCTTTATGCTTAACTCTTGGCAGAATGAAGCTGGGTGATTTGTGTGTGCATGTTTTTTAACTGTAGCTCCTGTGACAAACCAGCCCGTGACTCCCAAAGCCCTGACAGCTGGACAGAACAAGCCACATCCATCCCACATTCCTGGCCATTTCCCAGAGTTTCCAGATCCTCACACTTACATCAAGACACCAGTGAGTGAAAAAAGACTTCTGTGCCTTTTGGGGTCTGTCTGAAGTCAGTGACACCAGGAGTGGTATATAAGCATTTTTACTGCAGTGCTGGCACTGTTTATCCAAAATATTGCTTCTCCTGGCTTAAAGTATTGCTTGTAATTTGCGGGTTGCCCTTGCTGTAGATTTCTGGCTGATTGACATCTGTAGCTTTCTGAAAATCTGTGTGTGTTGAAGGTCAATGCTTGCCTGTAGCATCTGCATCCTAGTAGTGTGTTGAACTTCATCTGTCTGCATTGCATCCACTAACAGTGTTCGGGTTTTTTTTGTTGTTTTTTTTTTCTCCCTGCTCCACAGACATACCGAGAGCCAGTATCTGATTATCAAGTCCTACGGGAAAAGGCAGCATCTCAACGGCGCGATGTAGAAAGAGCTCTCACACGTTTCATGGCTAAGACGGGAGAAACACAGAGTCTCTTCAAAGATGATGTTAGCACATTCCCATGTGAGTTACCTAGGACTGTTTGTGCTGTAAATGACAGCTGTCTAACTGAGTATACACTTCGTTAGAGTTCTTGCTACTGCAGGAGGTGAGCACTGAATTATCACATTGTGTTTGCCCTTCTGAGGCACTGGAAGGCTGGGAAATGAGGAATTTCCGATTTAAAATGGGGATGAAAAACAGAATCAAAGCCAAATGGTAGGCTTCCACCCTCACCAAAGGCTCACTTTCTTCTGCTGATGGAGAAGGCCTTGGCTGACAGGTGCTTAAATTCAAAGTTCAACCCAATCCCGTCTCCCATCCTCTGTAACTTTTAAACAAGTAATTTCTCTCTTACATTTTTGTGGTAGGCAGTGGAGATTTTCCTGTTTTTTCGGTCTGCAAAGCAGTGATGAGAATTCCCACCTTCCCAAGGCTCACTGATAGCACAGATGTCAGTGTTATCTTAAGGGAGACTAAGTGATGCTTCAGCCTGTGAGATAATTGAACTTTTATGGATGTCAGGAAGGATTTTTTCTTTTAGTATGATACTGTGTCCTTGGCTGGAAACATAAAGGGGCCTCAGAAAATAGGAAGTTAGACACTGACATTTTTTAGGGACAGCATATTTCATTCCTGATCCCTGGGAGCAGCAGGAAGAGAGTTCGTGTGTTAAAACCAGAACCAGTGAAAGTGTTTCTGGAAGTAATTGGTTGGCTTGGTGCTTCATAATCTCTGACTTTGAGGAGTCTTCTCCCAGCTTGCTGACTGTGTCCTTTTCCCTAACCCTAGTGATTGCTGCCAGGCCTTTCACTGTACCCTACCTGACAGCTCTTCTCCCCTCTGAGCTGGAAATGCAACAAATGGAAGAAACGGATTCATCTGAGCAAGATGACCAGACTGACACTGAGAATCTCCCCCTGCACATGAGCACGGTACGCCCAGCCTGAGAGAGCAAGGTCTCTTGGGTCTGACTTTCTTAGACATATGAAACCTGGTTCTTTGCCTGTCTTCCTTGCAGCTGGGCAGAGTGGGTGGAAAATGGCAGAGTGGGTTGTGTTTTACCGGGTGTAAATGACTAAACATTGTCATGGTTCTTTAACTTTCTGCAGGGTGCAATGCAAAATGAGGTTGGATCATGAGCTTTCAGTACAACCTTCATTTCAGCATTAGGGGAGAGAGGACTGTGCAAGAATCCCACTGTTCCCAAAGGGGATCTTCTTGTGTTAGAAATCAGGAGTCCTCACCTTTAATGCAGCTCCTTGTGTGCTGCTGTTCATCTTGGCTGTTGATTATCTGTTTTGCCCATAGGTTATGTGGTTTGAACTTCTAAGCCTTGTTTAGCCTAACTTTGGTTGTTAATGCTTATGGGTTGTTTTTTTTTTAATGTTATGGGTTTTTTTTAATGCGGCAGGATGATTCAGGACCTGAAAAGGAGAATGCTTCAGTGTTACAGCAGAACACCTCCCTGTCAGGCAGTCGGAATGGGGAGGAAAATGTGATAGACAATCCCTACCTCCGGCCAGTGAAAAAACCCAAGATCCGCCGAAAGAAGTGAGGTGTAGCCAGCTGGCTGCTTAGAGGAAGAGAAACCCGGGGGGGTTCACCCCCACTGCTGTGGGTGAGAGGCATAGAGCAAGACAGGAGAGACACTCTGGCTGAGTGGCAGAAGCAGAAGAATGATCTGTCTCTGCCTAGTGAACTTCACTGTCATCCTGGTTTGCAATGCTCTCTCTTTCCCCTCTTCTCTCCTGCTGACTTGGAAAGGTCAATGGTCAATTGCCTTAAAAGCCTTGAAGGCCACCAGGTTACAGATGGGAATTGTCTCATTTACTTTGGTTTGTTCTCAATGCCGGCAGGATTTACTCTCTGAAGAGATGGGGGGACACAAAGGTTCTTGCTGCTCAGTGCTTCCCAGCAGGCTCTACAGAATACAAAGGCATAATTCGTTTGTGGCTGTCTGGCAGGCTAGAAAAGAAACTTCTGCAATCAACCCTGCCCGGCCTTGTACTCTAAGGAGCATGTATTAACAGAGACAGAAAAATCCCAGAGAGGTTTCTTTCTTTGGATTCTTGGCAGGTGAAAGCAAACAGACTCTTTTATAAACTGAAGGCATCTGATGTGTTGGTAAGAGAGTGAAGTGTAAATACAGAGCTAAGATGGCATTTTACTCTCACTTTTCTGACTGCAGCTGCACTTCTAACTTAAAAGCGCTAAGTGTGGTGTTTACCCTGTTCTGCTTTGAGATTATTTTCTAGCAGTATGAATGGTGAGATTTAACAGCTGCTTCAGGCTATTTTTCAGTTCTATTGTTAGTTTCAACACAGCACAACTCTTTTGAGAGTTCATGCCTTCACCAGCTGTTTTGAAAGATGCTGTGCTGAAAAACTTGGAACGTGGAATAAAGCTGTATTGATTGCAGTCCGCAAGGCCATGCTGTTCATCGACCTTTTTTGTTTTGTCCATTCTCAAATATGGGCTTTTATCATTGAAGTTGCTCTTTTTTTCCCCCTCCTTTATTTCCCCAGAGGAGAAGACTTCATTTCAGCAGTGAAAACGACTGGTGATGGGTGTATTGTAATTGTTAGCTGGTCCTGGAGGGCTTTGCTTTAATTTTCATTCAACCTTTCCTTAGGCAAGGTATGGGTTAAATTTCTTTGACAAAAGACTGTTGTTTGGTCCAGTCTCCCAAGCATCTCTTCTGGTTGAAAATGTGCTGGGAGAGGCAGCAAAGACTGCCTGCTACAGACTGCCAAGCAGCTCGTGGTTTCCTAGAGTAGTAGCTGAATGCAAGAAGTCTGTTGCAGTCACTGGGGAGATCAGAGTTATGTGTGTACATGTTCACCTCTGTTTAGTTAAGGCATCCTCCCAGGTGTCCCTCTTCCCTTGTCACCCAAGGAGGAAGAAGATAAAAAGGAGTAATTGTTTCGGTGAGAATGGTGGTGTTCCTGCCAAACAATCTCTAGCAAAAAAGTTCTGCATGTGCCATTGTGACTTCTGCTGGTGCCTTAGTTGTACAGAATAACAAATGTACAGAGACATTGTGTATGTATGTATATATAAAAATTTATACCTTTTTTTTTTACTTGGATTAAGCATATTTCATAATGAGAAAATCCCTCGCTGGGTAGGGGAAAAATGTAGAATGAAAATAGTAATTTTTATGTTCATAATAAAAGAAGTTTTATCTTCTACGAGCAAAACTGGCTGAGTCCTTAAAGTTTCAGGAGTCAAAAAGCACCTGAATGGAGCCCGAGTGTGTTTTCAGTGGGATCTGCAAGCAGTAGGAAGTCTTGTCCTTCCCTCTGTATCTCTTCCTTTCTCCACAGCAACACTTGATAGCTGAGAAGGTTGAGAATTTTCCAACAAAAACTTTGGCTCATTAGAAATATGTTCAGTGAGGACGAAGTGCCTTTTGAAATACCATCAGTTTTGCAAAAGCTTTAGTATGTTTCTCCAGTCACAGGTGGAATATGTGGTTGAGGACGACTGCAGAATCATAGGTACTGCTTACTTTCTTTTACATCTTCTCTTGCGCATGTATTTTTCTCTTGATTAGAAAACCAAGACAGATGGAGGTAAAGTATGTACTATCAGCCATGAATACAAAGGTGAAGCCTTAAACAGCCATAAAACCCAGCTCTAAGGACAGTATAATTTCCAGTGAGTCATACCCTCTCCTTCAAAAGATGGCACCAAAAGGGGCAACTGCGAATCACCAAGTACATCTCTTTTTGACAGCTGCAACTACAAAGCAGTCTCTTGTGGTTGAGAGGGAAGGAGCCAACATGCCTAGAAAAGACAGGTTGTGAGCAGCTGCTGTCGTGTGTATGTGAGAGCACTTGAAGACCAAAAGTAGGAAATTAGAAGAATGCATTTGGGTTTTATAGCTGAAATTGGGCTACAGGTGAAATTCGCTACAGAAACAGCTAAACAGACCTGGAAAATTTGAAAGCCTGCATTGTGACTGGAATGTATACAGAGAATGAATGTTGCCTGCTCTTACTTTTCCCCTGAGATTGAATCAAGCTTGTGATCAGACAGATTAAGTCTGTGTGTGAAGGTTTGTAAACATTTATAGAAATCCCTAGGGTCTGAGCTGTACATTACAGAAACAACTGATGATGAATACCAGCACCTTTCTGTTTCAGGCTAAATTTATTTTCGTGGCCAGATTCTTAATTAGCAGCATGTTGCTTGCTCTTTGCTTGAGAATAGCTTCCTCATGTCAGCAGGGAAAAAGCTGGTAACGCAAACGTGCATCTTGCAGGCCATCTGCTCTAACCTGTCCCACCACAGCCTCTTTCTCTAGGATGTTTGCTGTGTGCTACTTTTAATATAGTTGCTGGCTGTGCACAAAGCCATTATACTCTCTCTGAACATACCTAAGGGCAGCGCAGTACCAGTGGCTGTGCCATGTATGCCCCCATGTTTCTCAGCTCTCCTCAGGCTGTGGGTGAACCCCTGGGCCTGGCCTGGAGCGTCTGTTGGAGATGAGGAGATGGTGGTGAGGAGGCCGGGGAAGGCAGGTGGTGACTGAGGAGAAGATGGTGGCGTTCGCTCCCAGTGCTGAGGAGATGGGACAGCAGCCAAGCCACGCTCTAGCTGTGTTAATTCCGCTCAGGTGCCAGAGAGGGCTGGATTTTGAGGGGAAAAATCCCCTGTGGCAAGGGAAGCCATGTCAGGGAGAGCGATGAGGTGAGGTGTTTCCATGGAGACCCAAACAAAATGGTGGCCAGGCTCACCTGGGCTGACGGGTGCTGTGCGTGGGCCCCGGCAGCACCCAAACACCCACAGAGGCAGCAGACACCTGGCATGATACAAGGTAAGCACAACTAGTGGCAAGAAATCCCTCTTTTTAAAATGTCTTTATTTGGAGAGGCTGGGTAGTGCAGATGGATGTCTCCATGAGTGGGTGGGAAGCGTAGGCGAGGCCTGAGCTGCCCTGCTGGAGGGGGAAGGACGTGTGGTGGCAGCCTGGGCTCCTCAGCTGTAGTATAAACTCAGGTAGGCCACTCGGTCCCGGTATTTCCTGAATTCTCTGTCTATGGTCAGCTAAAAGACAACTACTACCCGTTAGATATTAGCAATGACAATTGCTTCAGAAAACTGCAAGAAGGTGTGAGATGATGTCGAGAACCTTAACCTATGTTTTAAATCAGAAAGGTTTTCTTTTCAGCAGACATACACGGGGGAGTTTGTGCTCTGGTTGTCTGACTTTGTGGATGGAAACTTCCAGAGAAAATTTCTTAATAGAAGTGTTTTTTTGAAGGACTGTAACTGTTTTTGCAAATGAGCATTTTCTGATAGAAAATCACTTTGCATGTTGTGCACCAGGCTAGTAGAGTTATGTACACAGCAGGCCAGTGAGGAAAGGATGACAAAACATAGTGCAAATGCGTTGAAGTAATCATACGATTTCCTTTGTCAGAAGCATTGAGCCAGGAGTAGCATCCCCTTATCCCTGTCCTTACCTTCTGTACCTCCATTTTCAGCATCCTCTTTGCTGGCGTCAGCACTAAAGACCAGTCTGGAGACCCAAACTTCATTGGCCAAGTGATTTTTTTGTGTAATCGCTTGTCTGCTTCATAAGTTCCAGGTCTAAAGAAAACAGGCACAAAATATCTCATTTCTGGAGCTGGTGTATGATGTTTGTAATACCAGAATTTATCAGCCTTACCTCAATCCATGGGAAAAATACGTGTTGTGGTCTTCTAGTCATCATGCTAAGTTAAGGACTAAAGCAGGGGAGCTTTTTGAAGATAAAAAAAGCATTACTGGGAATTCAGTTACCTATCTCCCATTTGTGTCTTAGTATTTCTCTCTGCTAGTATTCCTGCTTATTATTAAAAGTGTAAGAAAATGAGTTACATTACCCAGGGAAAAATTCTTTATCTGAAGGCTTATCTGGAAATCGTGGCGTCTTAATGGAAAATGGAGCATAGGCAGGCTGGCATTTTCTTTCTTTCTTCCAGAATGACTGGTACGTTGCTGGGCCAGGAGTCACAGCCTGCAAGAGATAAAGTTTCTATACAGAAGACTTTGTTCTACAAACGATTTCTACATGCTCTGATCAGCAGCCAGCTGGGCATTACAGACCTGCTGTTCAATGCATGCTTTGGCTACTCTAGTAGCATAAAAAAATCAGAACAAGTCTATTACGCACTCCCTACTCCTTACCCACTGTTCCCTGTGATGTCTCTCCTAATATATTATTAGTTTAGAGAAGCTGGGCAAGAAAACATAGTGTGTTTGTTCAGGTAGTATAGCTGAGCTCCCTCCCTGATTTTTGCCTCAATATGTACATTTATATGTGTGTGTATGTGATACAAAGGAATGTGTATATACAAATGCATGTGTCAATGTTGCCAGAGCTCATATGATCAGTCATCGGTCTCTAGGCTCAACACCTCCCACAAGACTATCTGTAAGGAGATCACTAGACTATATGTAAGCTGGAGATAGCCCCAGCAAATATGATTGAAACTGATAGTCTATGTTGGCAACAGCCTACAAATTCTTGCAAAGCTGCAGCTCTGCCACTTCAAAGTGTGCTTTTCTTACCTGTGGGTCTGGTATGAAACGTTGGGCTGTTCTTGCTCCTATCACGTAGCCTTTCTTGCTCAGTGGTTTGTTTTCCAAAGGATATCTGAGGCTGCTTCCCTGTGATTCAAAAGCAGAAGTGTCTTACTGACATTTTTAAGATACCATTTGCATCAGGGGAAGGGCAGAAGTACATGAGCAGCAGATATTATTCCTATTAATTCCTCTAATTTCTCACTACTGTAGAGTGTTAGGGCAGCTGGAGCTTTGAGGACTGGTGTATTTGGAATGGGAGGGGAATTTCTTTTTCTAGGTATATGTGGAGACCTTGTGCAATTGGTTTGCAGGGCAGGTGTGGGGGCTTTATGTCCAGCTGCCACAGTCCTGTTGTTCCTGTATGGTGTTTCTTCTGTGAAGGAAAAGCTCTGGGCATGAAAACTGAACAACTTACCTCTTGACTCAGATAGCAGCCTGGCCCAAGTGAAGGGTCTCCCTTGATGCCTATCAGCTGAATTCCCAGCCTGTCTGGGGCATGGTGGAGAGGGAACATTTTCCGCTCTTGACATGACCCAAATGAGATCCGCTTCTGCACATCTGTGAGACCAGGAGAAAGAAATGTCTCCAGCGTGATAAACCCATGTGGAGATGACCACTTCCTGCTTTTTTACCTTCTTAAGTATCTGCTGCTTTTTGCCTGAGGCCAACCGCCCCCTTATCCCCTAGATGGGAATTTCCCCTGACCCTGGATATTTGTGACGGGTCTGTCCTTTGGATGCCTGATCCCTCCTGCCACAAAGGCTTCTTTTTCCCCAGCCTAAGCACAAAGTAGCCTAGCACCCCGGTTGTGGGGAAGGTTGCTGGGGAAGGTTGCTGGGGAAGTCCAATCTCACGCAGCTCCCCGGTGGCAAGGATAGCCCTGGAGCCCACAGCCCCCCCAGGTGCATGCACGACACATAGCTCACCTCTCAGCTCCCACACTGCTGCCATGCTGCCCTGCAAGACATCAGGATGTGTGTGTACTCCAGTTGCTATAGACACAGAGCAGGGGGTGCCAGAGGGAATGCTGGCAATGGCAGCACCTGTAGGGTGCAGGGAGAAGAGGAGGAATAATAACTTCCCTGTGGATTGCACCTTTCTGGCTCCCACTCCCAGGAATTGCTGTTCTGACACTGTCAGTCAGTATGGGAGGCATCTCTGGGGAAGCAGTCTATAGGTTGGGCTGTCAGCACCCTTCTCTGTGATCTCTTTTGTGGCACAGCCTGATCTCCCCATTTTCTGCTCTCTGTCTTTTTCCCTGTGCCTGGCTGTCAGGGTAGGGCAGCAAGGAATCCCTGCAAAATGCCATACCGAAATTAAGTCCAGCTTGTGCATTCAGGCCCTTCCCTGAGCACAAATGTAAGCATCATGAGAGACTCAGGGAGCATCAAAATACTGAGAGCGAGATGAGTTGAAACACTGAGGATTGTTGCTTTTGCAGAACACTTTATTTAATCATTATTGTTCTGTGCAATTAGATCAGAGGGGTCTGTTTGTGGTAATAGGATTGGTATCTTCATGGCCAGTTGCAGCAGGAGCAGCTGGTGTCAAAGACAAGACCGTTCTGGCAGCTCTGCAGGAAGGTTTCACCATTAATGCAGTTGTAGAAGTTGC
>VFFE01007207.1:290263-328493 GCA_008921705.1 Burhinus oedicnemus
AAAGCCTGGGGAGAGCTCTGCATGTTTTGGGCTGCTGATCTGATGTTCCTCACTGCAGGCAGACAACTTACTACCGCCACGGAGACAATCTGTTGCCGGTAGGTTTCTTCTTAGTGTGGAGCGGCGCTCTTGGAAATTCCTTGAGAATTTTCCTATGGGAATTTACTCATATATGTCTGCCTATAGGTCTATATATGTACAGCCTAATGCCGTGAGCAGCAGGGAGAAGCAATTTTTCTTGGAGTAATATAGATTAGCATAAGGAACAAGTATGGGCATTGCTATCTTCTATGTTGTCAGACATTTTTCTCTTTAATGCTCATTACTTTTGTAGTTCTGGAGCCTTTTTCTGTCATCTCTTTTCACAAAGTGTTAATATGAGCAATAGGAAGCTATTCAGAAATTGGGAAGTCCATAGAAGTTAGGCTGCTGAAAGTTTCTGAGGAGTGAAAGGGTAATGTGTGGTGGGAAGACATAGAAGTAAGCTCTTTCATAAAGCTTGCTACATTTTTCCTTCATCTCTTGGGATAGTCATGTTATCCTATGCTTAAATTCTCTTTAATGGGCTGGAAAAACCCAGCGGTGCATGAAGGAAATCACGATGATCAAGTTTTTAGTGTGAAGCACTTTAAGGGTGTTAAATATGATCTGCACTATGGTAAAATGTGATAAACTCTTTCTTTCAAACCTGCGCTCTATACTTCGCTGGGTAGTGCTTCCTGATATGCTCCAAGGGTTCTGTATGAGAACCTCATTTCCATATGAACTAGAAGGGTTGAATCTCTTGAGAAATCAGCATGGTCTCTCTCACTTGGCATATAGTACAGCCTTGTCTGATAATAGCAGCATTAGTTTTCAGCTTTTTCATTTTTATCAGGTAGCCTCATAAAAAACTCTGTTTCCCAAGCAATCATCTAATTCCGTGAATTAAACAAAGGAAGAAATTGAGTTAAAGGAAGAAGCTTCCCTGCACATGCGGCTTCTCGATTTGCAGTTAAGTGCACCTTGAATGCACTGCAGGAGGCAAAATAGAAGCAAAATAAAATTATTAGTATGTAGTTTTAACTAAGGAAAGCATCTTCCTCCTGCTTTCCAAGAATCTTGTAGTCAGTGGCTGGGTACTATCAGCAGTTAAAATATCCAACAGTAGGTGTCAATGTTGCTTGCACTTCACAACCATGTAGACAGAGTGCTTTTCTAGCAGTCTTCTGATAACATTTCAAGAAGAAATGTGCTTGCAATCCAGAAAGCTTAGCTGCTGCTCCTCTTTGTTTAATCACAAATAGAGATATGAGATTAGCGGGGCATTTTTTTCACTTTCAAGTAGAAATTGAATGCTTCATTCTTACTATAGAAAAGTAAACAGGATAAAGGATAAACTTTGTTTAGTTCCTATCTCCAGAGCTGTATAATCTACATAGGACATGACTATCTTAGAGTGAAAGAGGAGCTATTAAAGACATCCATCCAAAAACTAGCCTAACCTTGCAACATGTCAGGATGTCTGTTAAGACATTAGTCATTTTGTTGATATGCCCAGCAATTGCATCCCCTATAGAAGAGCATCGCAGTGCCTTGGCAGGGTACTGATAAATCTATGCTTTTTGGCTATCTCAAATGTTTAAGTCACCTGCTTGTATCTCTAACAAAGGATTTAGGCTCACTTTCTGTCTCTTCTGCCTTTCTTACCAGCATAGTATGTATTTATTGCAGGGGAAAATGGGCTTGAGTAGTCAGTTTAAAGATAGGAACTTAATTTCCTTGGGTCCATGTTATGTATGTGCAGTCTCTGCAATATGCTTAGTTTTATTCAAGGGGTTTTGGGTGAAGCAGGCCTAAATTGTATGTGGCCGTGGCATATGTCCCGTATTAATCAGCTAGGAAAAGGAGAATTTGAACCATCTCTGATGTGTTTATGGTTCCAAACCTTCCCTTTCTATTGAGCACTTTTTTGCAGGAAAGCAAACCCTGGTTTTCACACTGGCAGAACATGAGACAAAGCAGTCACACCAGATTATTCACTCCAGTGATAAATGTTACACCCTGACAGTAGTTCAGCAGGTTCTCCTAACAACTGTCTGGTTTTGGTCAAAGCTCTATATACCTGATAAGCATTTTATCATGAAGATCAGAGCAATCTTATCTACTCCTTCCTGGCAAACTGCATCTAAATGCAGCCATCTCCATCCTGGACATAGTAAGCAGCTTCAGACTCCTACCCAATGCTTGATCCTTTTGGAGTTCAGCTTATGCTCCAGGGCCTGTAATAGCAAATTTACTTCTGATGCCAGCACATGTCAACGGCCTATACCACGGCCCTGCCTAAACTGTGCTGTGTCAAATATCATACCTCTGGGAGCAGCAAAAAGCAAGCAGAACAAAATCAACCCCTTTGTACATAAATACCTGCAGCAAGAAGTAACCCTTTATTTTCACTTTGCTAAAAGTGAGTGAGCTTTTGTGCCGTGATCAAGACAGCTTGACTCAATGGTGGTTTTATTTCTTACAAGGTCTTAGCTTTCACCTTGCCATCTTGGCAAAAGTTTACCCGCTTGATTTGGCTTAAAATCTAAAGGAGGAATATCAACAAATCACTGACTGCTACTTTGAGTTATGTTGCTTCCAGTGCCCAGTCTGAGAGGTGTTAGGAGATAACCTGTTCTCCTTCTCTTCCTTTGATATCTGCTTTAGATAGAGGAATGGTGGAGCTTCTTCCTTTCAAAAGCGGCGTGAAACGTATCAGGAGTCTGGTCATCCTGGACCTAAGGGAATGACTGGGAATGTCTTTACCTCAGCTTTAATGTTCTGCATATCCTGAGGTTGGAGTTGAGCCAGAGGCAGGGGAAGGAATAGACTCTGCAAGCTGCAACTCAATTAGAGATGCATGGAGCATGTTTAAGGAGACCTGTCTGGGTCTCCTATCAAGAGCTTTGGTGATATTGCTGTTCTCTCAATGTCTTAACAGCTTTTAAAAGCTGAGCGCTATTTGGGGGCTGCTGATCTTCTTGGAAAATTGTCCCACTCTTCAGGAGTCTGACAGAGAATTAAGAAAATATGGCCACAGTGTCAGTGGCCAAATGTGAAAATTTGGCTCCACATCCAGTTGGGTACGTATACACTTGCTTAAGTTACTGCCACTATAATCCAATGCCTGCAAATGGGAGTCCTGAAAAAGGATCTCTCCTACCTCCAAGTCATGTAACCCACAGACATGTCCTTCACGGTGCAGCACACAGAGCTGATGGTGGCTGGTGTAATAGTATCTGCGCAAAGAGGAGATAGCTGGAACGCCTGTGGGTCTGGCATCTGCTCAGCTGCCTGACTGAGGACTTTTAGAGTGATTTGGGAGCTGTCCTAGTCCAAATCTCCTTCTGTTCTTCTAAACAGATCATTTGGTATAGCTGAAAGACTCATGTTGCTGCTGCCATGAGAACCATCCTGTGGGAAGTCCAGGCTGAAGAGCCAGCACCGCTACTTGCAGTGTAACATGGTCTATCCAGGAGCACATGATGCGCAGGAAATGTCTGGCATCTGTTCTTGTTGAGATTCACGGCAAGAAATTAGAAGCTTTAAAGCTCCTCAGATTCCCTTCTCCAAAAGATAATCACACCATGTAGGTCTTGGGTGGGGGCTTCATGCAGACAGGCGTTCAGGGCACTTTGCCTATATAGGACAGCCAGGAGAGACTTATATCTCTTTGATTCTTATGACACCAGTTCATTTGTTTAATGGTCTCTATCTTTAAGCCTGCTTTCCCCAGTACTAGCTCCTTGTTACATTTGCTGGATCTGTTCTGCTTCACAACACCATCCTCTGGCATTTGATTTCCCTTCTCTCCTCAGCTCACTGAGTGGAACTAAAGAACTGCTGATTTTCAGATACCAACCATTCCCTGCCTCCCGGGGGAAATTCTTGCATGTACATTCCCAGAAATATCATCCCTAACTCACTCTGATTATGAAATGCTGCAGCCATTTCCCCAGCTACTTCTACAGAGTGTCATCGTTTATTCACCTTTTGTCCGCAGGTATATTTTATATGGACTTAGAAGACTTCTTTTCATGAGGAATTTGATGCAGTACTACAATTCCCCATTGCATATTCTTTCCTTACAGCACATCTTTTATCTTTCCTTATTCTCTGTTGGCACTAAACTGCTATAATTAGGCGCTGTAAACAGATCTCAAGCTTCTCTGATGTTGTGAAACACTCAAACTTGATTTCTGACCATCCTGTTCCTCAAATAAACCTTGACTCTGCACTGCAGGCATCCTACTAACATTCCTGGTGATCAGGATTGAGGCAATGCTTTCACCAGCTCCCTGTGGTGGTGGTGAACCCCAGTGAACAGGGTGCTGACTGTGCCTAGGAATGGGCTGCAGATCCTTCCACCTATCCTTGTATCGAAGCGTTAGTCTCAAGAATTATTTCCTGGTCTGTCAGCAAGTGAAAACAGGCCTCCAAAAGGGGGCATGTGTGCATAGGATACAGATTCACAAATTGCTCGCTTGCACATAAATATCCATGCCCAAATGCAGGTGTGTGCAGGTGGGCAAAACGTACTGCAAAAGGTTATATATACATGAATGAACATGCACATGGGTGTTATTTTAGCAAAGGAAATACCAAATGAAGAGTGCTTTGTTTCAGCTGCTCTGGATTTTTCTTTCCTTTCGCTATTTTTCTGCACCTTATGTCATATGCAAATTTTTTATAGTCTGATCTTTTAAAAATTGGATTTATTAAAGCGTATAATCTTCAAAAATCCACTTAAGATTGATAATGCATATTAGAGCCTAAACTATTATAACGTATTATTTAGAAAAATATCAGCACCAAGCATGCAGATTTTGAACTTCTCACAGTCAGGGTTCAAAGTGGCAGGTTCAGTCCGGCTGCTCCATGTAACATGACCTGTTTTCCCCATCCATCTCACCCCGACAATCCCCATTATCTGCAAGGAAAGAACCAGATGCCCTGGATTGTGAGCTGAGACTAGCTGAGAGTATCGGGTGCTAATCCATCACTGCATGCTGCAGCCATCACCAAGCAGGGCACTGACGTATGGCCATTGTCTTGCATTTGCATCCAGTGTTCGTGAGCTCTTGTCGTTACCAGTAACTTATAGCAGGGCTACAGGAACTTCCTTTCGGGCTTGTCCTTTTTCCTCTGAACCCTTCAGAGGAGGCTCTGCCCCCACAACAGCATCCCAGCTCATCTAATTACTTACTAAGCTCTTTTTCTGGTTAGCCGACATCTGCCCATTTCCAATTAATCCTTGTTCACAAGTTCAATAACCTGAGCCATCTGTATAGGTAAGAGAGATAAGCTTCCCATTAAACATTTACAGGACATAACAAGAGAGTATTGAAGCAACCGTTGCTGAGACAACCCAGGCAGGTTGAGTAGCTGACCCTGCGCCTCTAAATGCCATGCTGCAATCAAACGAGAAAAATATATGGGTCTAAAAATGTATGTGGCGCGTCACGCACCCCCAAAAGGGTGCGTGCTCCTCTCATTTACGTCCATGAATGTTCTTGCTACGTTAGCAAGATAAAGGTATTAATTAAAATAATTAAGTAGTATTTTGGGCCCAAGAAGTTCTAGCAACAGAATAGCCTTTAAATAAAACATTCAATACTTAAGCAGCAGCTCTAGATGCCCTTTAACCTCAAATGCTTAAAATAGTTCAGAAGTCTGTCTGACCCCCCCCTTCAGCTTTCCTGAACAGGGTGAAACGTGTCCTTAATTCTAGGCAGAGACATCATCTTTGCCCCCACGCTGCTGTCCTTGTATTGAAAGAACAGTTTTGTTCCAAAATCTTGCTAGGATGCTAGGATCTCGCAGAGCACCTCCGTCCTTTTTGCTATTCAAGGTTTCCATCTCTGGGGCCGCACGGAGAACAACATTGATGCTTTGCCAATATATCCCATTCCTTCAACAGCGATTAGTACCAACAGAGGGGCAAAGTCTTGCCTAAAAACCTTTACAAAAACGAAGGAGTCTCAGGGATGAAGCCAGGGCATTGACAACTTTTCAAGTGTATCTCAAGATCCAGGGTGAGGGTTGGTAGATAATCGCTTTTTCAGGGTGTAAAGAGTTTAAGGGGCCACGAAAGACGGTGACTCGGCTGCTCCTTCAGCGCCGAGGCGAAGCAGAAGGGACCGGGGCAGCAAGCTTCTGAGCTGTGAGTGAACTCCTCCAAGGCTCGGGGGACCAGAAGGACCTCGGTGGAGGAGAGGGACCTCGGTGGCACAAGCACAGTGCTGGCCCCTTCCCGGTAATTCCCAGGTGGAACCACAGGGGGGCGCCACCGGCCCCGCCACCGGCTCACGCCGCCCCCGGGCACCCCCCGGCGTGCGGCCACGCCGCGCCTGCAATCGGATCCGCGCTCTGCGAACTGATCCTTGCTGTCAGCTGGCCTGGCACAAAATCGAGGGCAGGCACATCCAGGGCTTGCGCCTCCAGGGCAGGCACATCAAGGGCGTGAACATCGAGGGTGCACACATCGAGGGCGCATACACATCGAGGGTGCACGCACATCGAGGGTGCACACATCGAGAGTGTACATACATCGAGGGTGCACACACATCGAGGGTGCACACACATCGAGGATGTGAACACCGAGGGTGTACACACATCAAGGATGTGAACATCGAGTGTGTACACGCATGGAGGGCATGCACGTTGTGGTCTTAAGCCTGGGTTCACACCGACAGCATGGGTACCTCTGTGCTGGCTGGCAAGTTGCTGCTTGTATAAAGTTAGTTTGGAGCTAGCTTGGGAGGGAGAGATGATCAGCTCTCCGCCTCCATGTGTAGTCCGAGATGCTGGTGTAGTAAGCACACAGGCCTATGCCAGCACCCTTGAAAGAGCACTGAATTCTGTTAGCTAATGGCCACAGGAGGCTTCTGTCCCCAGTGCAGACCAGTCAAGGTGTCTCCAATCATACATTTGCGTTAGTAACTTTTTCCCTCTGATGGGGTAGGCTGTCAGCCTGATTAACCTCGCTGCTCAGACCTTGACCTTCAACTGCAAGGGGATGTGGCCGATCTGCTAGCCTTGCTGTGCGAAGCTGCCTGCTTTGTATGGGTGCTCTGCTGTTTGGTGTGGTGTTGAGAAGTGGAGGTCTGCTGTGGTGTGTAGTGTTGCTGGCAGCAGGTCACGGGAGAATCTCTGTGTCCTGGGGACAGGAGACCAGGTGCTTCGTCAGGGTAGGTTGCTTCCAGCTTGGTATGATCTCGACCTTTGCTTACAATGTAGGAGTAGGAGTAGTTTCAGTCCAGGAACTGAAACACCTAGTGCAGCCTGCTGTCTGTCAGGTTGTATCTGAAGACAGACTGAATTTCACAAGCCCCAGCGTGTGCTGGCTGGTGTCACTCAGAGCAGATTCAGCAAATAATTCTGAATATTGCAGACATGAGACAAAACCCAGCTAGGCTAAGGACTGTGGCTAACTTGAAAGCAGTAAAAGTGAAATTCATAAAAGCAGCTACCAATTACTTACTTCACTCAGGGACATGCTGCAGGGAAGGAAGCATGAGGTTTCTAGCGTGTGAATCCATTTCTGCTCAGCGCTTACAGGCTGGCTAGCCTGTTCAGTGGGGCGTGGGAGTGGGGAAGTTGGAGTAAGGGCATTGTTCTGAGTTTAATCTTGTATTCATATCTTTCAGTATGGGGACTCTCCTAGGGCTGATCTAGGGCAGAGAGAGCCTTGAAAGGCTGCCAGGTTTGTTTGGGGTGTGGAGGAGGAAGTGGAAGTAGAAGCGTCTGTATAATAGTCTCTTGGAAAAACAATCGTTTCTCCTCATTGATCAGACACAGTGAGGGGTGGGTGAAGGGGCTTCCCTTCAATTTGCTGACTCTTTATTTTACCTGCAGGGAAATGAACGCACCCTTGTCCCATCCGTAGCTGGGACATAGCCACCTCTCTGCGCAGACCTGAGATGCTCTCTGTGCCTCTCTTCCTTTCCTTCCTCACTCACAGGCTGGATGCAGTCATCCTTTCGAGCATCCAGGCACCCTGAACGTGCTTCTCACTGGGAGCCCTTTGTTGTCTTGCCAATCTCTATAAAAACTTTAAAATCCGCCGGTGCCCACCACAATACCACAACCCTTGGCACTCCTGGCAGTGACACAGCAGGCTCCGGAGGCTGTTACCGTGCTTTTGTTAGCAAGGGAAGCAGCATGCGGGCTTTCCTTCTTTGGAAGCATGGCTCTGCTCCACATCCCCACTCAGCTCTGCCCTCTGTGCAGAGGGTTTAACCGTGCTGTGTGGCTGTCTCCTACGTCACATGTTTTTAAGAAGCTCTTGCCAGCTTCCTGCTGAGGAGCTGATCCTGCTGACGTCTGCAGAGCAGGACACGTCAGGCACAGCCGGGAAGGGAAATACAGTCCTTTTTTGGGTGCAGACTAGAGCAAAGTCTATTGGCCCCAGCAGAGAGGAGGGCTGAGATTCAGGAACAGCTGGGGTCTGTCAGTAATTTAGCACTAAGAGCTTAAACAATACGCAGGATAAACACGCTCCAGGACTGGCAGACCTCCCTCTTTTTCTCAGCTCAGCACAATATTTTCCTTTCTCTTTTAAAAATTTCACTGCTGATAATTAATTTGAGTGGAATGCTTTTCCAGAGTTATAGTTAGATTTTCTTCTCCAACGGCATTCCCCCATTCCAACTTCTCTAATGCAGCTGTATCGCTCTGCTTTTTGAAATGGAAACGATCATTTGCCTTCCACAAAACTTAGCAGTTTCATATCCTGAGGTAGCACCTGAACTGGGGCGCTTTTGGGGGTTCAAAAAGGCTGTGTTTGTGAAGAAAGAGAACTAGAGTAGCAAAGCAGAACCACCCCATACCTCCATCTTCAGCCTGGGGGCTTTCAAGCGCCTGGAAAAAGGGGGATAAAACAGCCCTGGATCAGAGCATGCTTGAAGTGGCGTGTTATTCAGAGTAGGTTATATATATGTGCACATATTTGGAAATTTGGACAGTTTACAACAAGTCTTTAAGATAGGCTTAAGTCAAATCCCCACCTGACTGCTCCTCAGCTTCTGGGAAAACCCCAAGCTAGACGCAAAATCCATAGCAAGGCACCTTTCCCCAGCACACACGTCCTACCTGCCTGGCAAGGCTTTGCTTTCTCTGCCTTCCCTGCAGCTCTGACATGGCTGTATGCTGCGAAGTTCCGCCTTTCATGTGGGTGGTTGTGAGATAAGATAGCTCTGTTCTGTGCCTACGTGGCATAGTTTAAAAAATAAAAATAAAAAAATCAGGCTACCAGTGTTACAGAGCTGCGAGGAGGAGATCATTAATCTGAGAACAGCTTTCTACCCTTGCATAAACAGCCCAAAATGAAGGACAATTACAGTGCTGCCATTGTGGGATACGCTGCTCACCTGGAAAGTCCCTGTACCCCCCCAGCCCAGCCTGACCCCGGGGCCTCCCAGCGCTCCCGCCTGGTTTAAGGAGTGTATTGGCCATAAGTGAGGGTCACACCCAGGCCTCTAATCTTATCGAGCAGCGGTGGAAACCTGTTCAGCAGGGTCATAGAGCAAGATGCAAAGTGGGTCCATCAGGAATACTGCTGTTTTTCTCATGTTGGTCAAGACATGGTCAGAATCTTTTCTATCCCACGTGTGATGCCTTTCTTTGCATAGTTAAAGCTGCATAAAGTGTAATTAGGCAGCCCCATATAATTAAGACCATTATGTAAGGTAAGCACCCCACAGAGTAATTGTGGCCAATTTTTAGCATACCCAGGGGCACTTAGAGGGCCCAAGATGGCCCTTCAAGTGATTTACCTGCTCACATGTTTCTAAACCACTCATCTTAGGTGTGTCTTAGGTGACATCTTTGAAGTGGACATTATTGTTTTGCTCCTGCTGAGAAACAGCTGGCTGGAGAAGTAGTACTCTTTTTTTTTTCTTCCTTCTTGCAAAAAAAAAGGAGTTTCATATCTTGTTTCTGTTCTGAAGCAGACTGAAACTGAGACGCTGGATGTGAGTGACCCAGTTTCAGATGTGACCCGCCAGATTCAGGGCTTGACTTTGAGAGCTGTCACTCCACAAGGGGAGCGTGGGTTGCTCTAGGCAGAGCCTCACTTGCTCACTGTCTTCCTTTCTTGCTTTTTGATGAGAAATTCCAGCCTGGTTCTGAGAAATCTTCCCAACAAAATGGTGCTGATGTGAAAAAAACTTCCTTGAAGTGTTTTGTTTGCAGTGGAAGGATATGTCAGTTCTCCTGCAAATACCATGCAATTCCTCCTTTAGATCCTGTTCTTTTGAGACAAAAGGCAGCTCTCTGCTTTCTTCTACCCTTTTACCAGGTTGCTGAAAGCCATCTTGTCCCTTCCCTGACTGAAGATTGACCTCTGCTCAAGCAGCGAAGTGCCTGAGGTGAGCCATATCCAAATCTGCATCTCAGCTCTAAATCTGGAGTCACTCCGTCCTCTTCCAGAGAAATATGAGCCAGTATCTGGCTGTGATAACTGAACATCAGCACCAATCCTGATAGAGAAGGCAGAGAGTCACGAGCACTAAGAAGGACAGTGGTAAGATCCAGAGGCTGTAGGAGGAGGCAAGTTGGAAAAAACCGCATCATTGCCCACCCCCACCAGCCAGGAAGAGCCTTTCTTGCTGTGTGCTGTCTGTGCTTGGAGGAGGGGGTGGCATCAGCACAAAAGGATCTTGTCTTGGAGTCAGCAGAGCTGCCCACAGGGCACCTGTTTGCTGGTTGAGTGGACCAGATCCTCCTCTAGCTTCCCAGCAGCACATATGCGTACATCTGGGATGTCTTCTAATGCATATGTTCCAGTCTGCACAGAGCTCAGGCCTTCCCTTTCTGAAAATAAAGCTGAGAGAGCTCTGTGAACCAGCCCTGGGATACAGGAGGGTGTGAGGAAAGGCTGAATATCAAACTGTGGTGCTACAACACCCTGCTCCCTCTGGCTCACCAGGCCTAGTGTTCTGCTGTGCTGGTGTCCTTCCAAGGGAGCTCCAGGAAAGTCAGTGAATTTAATGATTTTGATAGCTTCTAAGATGTTTAAAATCACAGTGGGTCTTCTACCCTCTCTCCACCACAAAGCACACCTCAACGTTCAAAACTGAAATTTAATTTTATTCTTTATTCTTTTCCTTTGCTTCTTTTAGCTGCCTCCCATGTTTCAGACCTTAATGTGGATCGGCAAAGCCAGTTCATGTTTTCAATTTTCTTCTTAGGAATAACCTTTTTTTAAATTAAAAGCTCACCCCTTGCAGGAGGGAAAGAAAAGCTTCAAACATGAGAAGACTTGTGATGAGATCTCAAGCATTGGCAACTTTGAGCTGGAATTTCTAATGGTGGAACAGAACAGTTTGAGCACAATGTGGCCTTGCTAGAAAGAGGGAAAACAGCCATTTATGGCAGACAAATGTGTACAATTGCCATGCAAGGGCCCTCCTGGGCTCTGGAGCAGGCAGGGTGCAGGATGCATGAGTTATTATTAGCTGCTGTGTATGGTAGAGAGGCCCTTCAGTTGCCTGGTCTCTGCAAAAGCTGCTTCACTCAGGAGTACTCTTGAGAATGAGGGAGTGGAAGGCAGGAATTTGAGACCCTTTTAAGGTCTGTTTACTCTTCCAGCCTCTGCAGATTTCAAGGGCATGTATATGAGGCAAATCTGAAATGGTTATCATGGTGAGAGCTGCAGGCACAGGAGGGAGTGGAGATCCCTGGAGCTCCGTCAGCCAGGAGTAATGGGTCACATGGGAATGTTTTCTTGCTCCACTGGGCCATTTCCACACCAAGTGTCCATGATCCAGGTTGAGAATGGCCCCTCCACAGGGACTGTAAGAAAACAGTCCTGGGCCTTGTGTTTTCGTATGGCTTGTTGCTACAGGGAAACTGGAAGCTGATTTTCCCCTTCCTTCCCTTCTTGCTCAGTGTTTTCTATGGGTAGACCTTCATGGCATTCATCCTCTTTCTAGCAGAGGATTGCCTCACAGCTGCGTTCCCAGCTCCTTCCACTCATTAGAAATGCGGCTTTTCAGGTTCATAAGTCTCCAGGTGCTTTTATAATGGGAAGTGAGCCTCCATGCGCATCAGGAAACTGAGGCACATGCTGAGAAAAAGTGAATTGCTTCTGCAAATATAGAGCAGGCAGGTGCCAGCAGCAGGATCAATCCCATTGTGCTTGTTCAGCTGCTTTTCAGGCCAGCTGGGGAGGAACACGATCCTAAGCACACACAGCAGAGCTGGACAGTAAGGGATTTCAACCTGGCTTCACACTTTGAGATGGGTAGCAGGGATGTGGTTAGCTTTTGGACTCTGTGAGCCTCCAACAGGCTGTATCAGAGTGGAAAACCTTGATAGATGTCCACAGAGTCCCATACTGGAGGTTGCAGAAGCACGTGAGCTATAACTCTTGTGTTACACTGATCTTCAGTGCTGAGATCCAGACTTCCCAAACGCTGGTGATCTCAGACACTGTTTTGGGCAGCTCTTTAACCATGAATATTAACTTTCAAATCTTGGGTTACCCAAGAAGATTTCACATCCAGACCTGAGTCTGGTCAGGGTGAGCAGACAGCTAGAATGTACGCAGAAGATCGTAGCCTCTATGCAGCTCTGACACAGCAGACTGGGCTCATCTGGTACTGAAGCTGCTGGGGATGCTGCGAACAAAAGATGTATGACCTGGTGCATAGGAATCTGAGTTCTGGGGGGACATCTAAGCTCAATTCCTGGCTCCATCACAAACTGCTGGCCTGCCCCAGGCATGCCATTCTGCCTTCCCGTGACTCAGTTTACCTTCTGGGAAACAGGGGAGAAGGGAAGAAATAGCAGCCTACTTTGTGGGCTAATTTTAGGGATAGGTATATTAAAGACACTTCAGTCTTGCAAGCCTTGGGATATCCCATGCAGGTGGGGGTGAGCTGCTGAGCTGAGGGGCCCATGGTGCCCAGGCAGGATGGTGCTGGCTGTGAAGGGAAGCAGCAGGATGCATCCTGCTCTAACAGAGGGGCTCCAGTCCCTGCCTGGCACCTCTGTCCCCTTCCCTGGCCTGTGCTGATGTCTCGGCTGCTGGCAGATTGGATTGCGCTTTCCCAGCTGTGAGGGAAGTTTCCTGACAGAATTACTGTGTATGATTTGCTCACCATGGCCTCAGCCAAGGATCAGTACAGGAAAGGGCAAAGTGGGTTATTGTTGTTACTGTTTTTCCAAACCTCCTTTTGTTTTCTAAGGAATGTGGCTGCAAAGCCCTGCTGGCAAAGTCTCTCTTGAGAGTTCTGCTCTGAGGGTAGGCCTTCCTTGGGGCTGCTGTGTGCAAGGGGGAAATTATGCCAGCAAGTGAGTTGCATGTTGTTTCTTTTACAACTGAGTAGCTATTCCCCTTGTGACGCAGCTCACCCCACTCTCCGTCCTCCCACGCACTGTGGCTATCACTGACCTTCAGTGTTTCCTTTGCATAGCCTTTTTGTCTGTCACCTCCTGGGGAACAGTGTCCGTGTGCTGGATTTCCAGTTGTTGTTCTTGTCATGTCTTAGCCACCGTGTTTGTTTTTTGGTGCCTTCTCAAATTCCAGAGGTGCTGAGAGATCCCAGACGGCTTCGCTGACCTCCCCGTGGGAGACAGGGACATAGCTGTCTGGGGTGGGAGTGGGACCATCCCTGCCATTACTGGTGGGTGGGGTGGGGCAGGGCTGGGGTATAACTGGGCTCCCAAAAGCATTAATTATAGTGTGAGCTGGTGATGAACATGTGGAGGACAATCACTCCAAGGACCTCTGGGGAACGCTGATCAGCAGGGGTAGACTGAAGCAGCCTGGGCCAGGGTGGCTGGTCTCTCAGGATGATCTATGCTCTAGCAGAGTCCTTGGGGCCAGGTCTTTGACCATCACATCCCTAGCATACCTCAGGGCAGCCTCCTGGAGACCATTTCCAGGATACTGAAGTTATGTTTAGCTTAAGCAGGTTTAAATGTGCCTGTTTCATTCCAAACCTAGCTTCTACATGAAGCTCCTGGGTATTCGTAAAGCGAGACCAAAGTCCTGAGTAGAAATTGAGCAATATATCAGGGCCTTGGACAGGCACCAAGGTCTGACCTGAAAATGGTTCAGGAATCTAGCCCCCACCTCCTCTCCTCAAGTGTACACAGATAAAATCATGACTGTCTTCATTCCTCTAAATCTCAGTGGAAAAATGCCCCCAGAGACTGTGCTAAAGCCTTGGTTGTTGCTGAAATGCAGAAATATGAAGAGAGAGTTTATGTGCTGCTTCTGTGAGTAATAGATGTGGCTCCAACGTGAAATTTGGGATCCAAACCCAGATGAACTCTGTGTGCAATCCAAAGCCATGTCCAAACCCAGAGTTTTGAGTAAATGACCCCTACTTCAATAACTAATCGTCTCCCTCCCTCCCTGGTTGCACACAACCTGGCAGTGCAGGGCAAGTTTTAGCTCTGAAGCCGGGTATCTCTTCAGCTCCGGCCTCCCTGACTTTCTTGAATAACAGAACTTTCTGTGGGACTTCTGCGACAGGCAGAATGAAGAAGGTTCCTTTGCTGGAGTCTGCAAGACAGCAAGCAAATGCGTGAATGCTGATACTAAGTCTGTCTTTGCTCTGATGCACAACTGGCCTTTGGTGTTAGCTGCAAAGGAGCTGTGTTCTGGTTAGGGACAACGTGCTGGTCGCCTGTGAAATTGCAGATAGTGAGGAGGTTTGCAAAGCACTGGAGGGTGGATGTGTGTGGTACACCCTGTGCCTGCCTCCCCCTGCCCAGGTGCAGCACCCCACCAAAAACCAATTAGCCAGCTTTGCCAGGGAGGGCTAGGAATCCTTGGGAACAGCCTAGAGCAGTCCTGCAGAGTCCACCTGCTACCCAGGAGGTATCTCTCCAAGCAGGGATCAGCCTGCCTCTTGGGAAAGGGCACCACCCAGATCTAAGCTCTTGTAGGGTGTTGCCCTGCTTTATCTGGGCTGTCTTTGTGCACTAATTGATGTTTGCAGGGGTTGGGAGGTTTGCTGGGCTCTGGGAAGCAATGGCTTCTTTCATATTTGTGGGTGTAGCCTGAGAAGAACCCCAAGGACCTTCTCCCAGTGTCCCTTCTCTCCCACGCTGGAGCCTGGACCATCCGCACACTGCAGCTCTCAATGGCTGTAAGATAAAGTCCCCCCGTGGATTTGCAGTTGGGCATATAGAGACCACAGAGAGAGGGATGGATTGGGCAGAGCTTTGTCAGTAGAGCAACTATAGATTATGCCTGACATAATCCATGCTGTGGAGTTGAGCTGGGGTCTAAGAAGGCGGCTGGTGGGGAGGGAGGGAAGGGGAAGCCAGAGCCATATGGCCAGATCCATAGCCTATGGTGGTCGTGAGATTCTGGAGTTAGCCTTAACCAGGTCAGCTTGCCATAAACTAGACTGTGGTGTAACCATGCTGGAGTAGGCCAAAAGGAAGTCCTAGAGCTACTTGTCTTCTCTTCTGTTAAGCAGCACCTGCTATAGTAAGGCTTTGAAGTCTGTACGGGACTGGCTTGATCTCTTCAGCCTTGTGGGAAAACAGAATTTCCCAGAAAGATCCCATTTTCTGTTTGACACTATGTCATATAAAACCCTCAAGCAAAGGATGCTGTGGTGGTAGCTCAGGTCTCTGATGCTGTAACAGAAATTGCTTTAAACTATAACCATCTCCTGCTCTTCTCCTCTAAAGTGTGCGTAAATCAACTGCTCTTCACAGGCTCTCAAAAAACACATTCAAGCCCAGCAGAGATCCCCACTCAGTGCCGAGATGTCAGGCGGCTCTGAACAGGGTCAGGAAATTTACTTACCAGCTGCTGCAGCAACAGTGCCTTTGGTGCTCTTGCCCTTATTTTTTTGCTGATGATTGGGGTTGCTATGGCGCTGCAACACATGTTACCCTGAATTAATGCTTTATAAGCAATAAACTCAGATTTTGGCAATGTGCTGCTTTGGCAGCTCGTCACAGTGTTGCTCCCTGCCTGAGCTGGAGTTTGGCAGACAAGTCACATTCTCACCACCTAAAAAACCCTGTCTTGTGGTTTCAGCCAGAGGGTTGGGGTTTTTTAACTTCTCATTTCTAAGAAAAGAAAAATCCCTTTTTCGTAGCATGGCTGCATGTCAGTGAAGTGTGAAATCCCTATATATAACCCTCCATCCTCCCTTAGAAGGAAAGGTGTGAGATAGACCCAAGGAGGGAACTTTGCCTGAAAAACTCTGGCTGGGGGAGGAATGCTGGCCCCTTACCCTACCAGGCTGCAGCACCAGCACAGCTCATTAGAAGGGCCCCGTATCTTGCCTCTGCTTTGCAGCTTGGAACAAGACACAGCACCTCTTAGGCTCAGTTTCCTGCTGTGCTGGTTGTCTGTCTCTCCCACGTTAGACCGTAACTCCTCAGCTCATGTGGTTGTTCATGTGTGTCTTTGCAGTGCTGAGGAGGATTTGGCTCTGGTGTTCTGTTATTGGTGGGTTCATCACCAGGCTTAGTGGTGGGTTTACCTGTTCCCAGTTGTGGGCAGAAAATCATGTTTTGACTGGAGCCAGTATTTATTTGGGGACTTTCTAGACGGAAAAGAGCTGAGCCTGGGTGGGCTGACACACCCCAGGGTGCTGCAATAAGGGAGAATTGCCAAGGGGCAATTTGCCTCTGCTCACATCTGTGTCTGACACATGCTGTTGACCTTGTGCTGGAGGCAAGGACTGGGGGAGGTTGTCATCTCCAAGGGCTGGTGAAGGGCAGAAGGGGTGGAGCAGGACAGGGGGCTGTCCAGGGGCATGTCTTACTGCAATGCCTTACTCCTGGAGCCCTACTGCTCCTTGCTCCATTTCTGAGATAGAGAAAGGGTTCTGGACTCTTTATCTCATAAAATAACAAGGCTGTTCCAGGCTTTACAGCTGACAACTTTCTCTGGACCTGACTGTGCAAATACCTCCATCCCCACACTGGTCTGGGTCTGCTGCCTTGGTGAGCGCTCCTCTGGACCTTTTCTATTGTCCCCTTTCTACCCTCTCAAGCTTTGTTTGACAGGAACAGAAGTAGGCGAAGGCAGTGGCATCCTGCAGAGAGGATGTGGAAAAAAACAATAACCAAATGCAAAGAACAGGAAACCATCTCTGAAATCAGTGTGAGGTCATCTACACACCTTCCCCAACAAGGCAGCTTCATGAGGAACTGTAGTCTGAGGCTTCATTTCTGGCCGATAATATTGAGCTTCGAATAAACGTCTTCTTACACAAGACACTGTCAGCATGGGTTCAGCAAGAAGCTAGTAAGGCCAAGGAGAAAACCCCAGAGTGCACTAAAGGCAGCTGGAGCCAGCAAGTTCTCAGCACCATTGGAAATCTAGGTCCAAAGTCCTAAGAAGTTTGAAGAAAAAGCAATTCTTTCTGCTTGCGGCTCCCTTGAGTACAGCAATGTTTTCTTCCTAAAATACTTCTGAACAGATGTGACATTCGCAGTGGGTCAGAGAGGTTGTTTTCCATGAGGAAACATGGCACGCAGTAAGGAAAGTGGATCAGAGGGAGGTTGTTCTGTGAGAGACAGCTCCTAGGAACTACATGGTCCCTTGCTGAAGCCCTGGGCTTGGGCTACAAAAGCTACTGTGTCCAAATACTGTGGGGAAAAGCATCTAGCTCTCGGTCCACATACAAATCCATTCAGAAGCAGAGGGGAATATTAAAAGGTTCCTGACAGTCTACAAATGAAACTGCCTGGACATGCCCAAAATGTGTCCTGACATGTCCTGTCCACAAATCCCAAGGCACTCAGAGCTGGCATGGGGACTCATGTTACTGGTGACACAGACTGAACAAAGGACCAAGCTGACAAACGACAATCAGGCACCAAAATAGGTGGCAAGGTACTTAGCAAAGCCCAGCACCATGGAGTCATGTGGGATGATAAGCTTCTAGGAGCTTGCCCTGCCTAGAAGATGCTACGTGCTTGTCCTGTCTACGGTCTAGACTGCTGGGAATTGATAACGTGCTGTAAAACATGGTGTGATCTAGCAGCTAGCAGGTTAAAAAGGCTTTGTTTTCTGTCCATGGCTTCCCTCTCCCCCCCAGTTGCATTTCACACGGTTCAGTCACAGTCTTCTTTCACAACTGTGTGTTTTGAAACGACTTATTAGCTCTAAGTGTAGGCTGGGCTTAAGGCTCTTGCTTTATTGTTTACCCTGCCTGCTAGGCCTGTTTCTGGGGTCAGACCCAGGTTACCAATTACAGCTGTGATTAAACATACTAGCCCAGCTTACCCCTGGGCTTTTTTCCCCTTAAATTCCCAGTGATTGTGCTTAACTGGTGTTAGCAACCAGGTGGCTCCTGGCACTGCTGTCACAATTGTCTGTGCCTTCTCTGGCAGAGCCAGACAATGAGATTTGAACTGGGCCAATACATCTATTATTTTTACAGTTCAGAACTGTTCCCAGAGAATTTTTTTAAAATTTGTTTTTCTTAAGGTAAAGAAAGCCAGCCCTTGGCTTCCCAATCTACGTAGATAACCTTAAAATCCTTCTCAAATGCTAGGGTAATTGGGAGGGACCCACCCAGGAGAAGTGACAGCTAATTTAGCAATCTGTGGGACACGTCTAGTCTAATCGGGAGGATTTTAATGTTAATTCTGTGTAACTATTTTACTGCTGATAACAGGGGGTGCGGATTCACACTCTGGCTGTTTGACTGGCAGCTGATTCTAATGGTATTTGAGGACAGCCTGAAATTGTTTTCTGTGTCTCATGCCTTACAAATTTCAGCCTAGCAGACTAAAAAAGGTGTCGTCACCCCCCCAAAAAACCTAACAAGTCAAAGCATAGCGTGGGAACAGTTGCCTTTTAGGTGTACATAAAACACCTGGACTTGCTGACTCTTGAAAAGAGTAACTCTGTGTGAGCAGCTTGGTCTGTCCATGCTGAGTTTTAACCCTTGATTGAAAGCCAAATGTTCCCCTTTTATTGTAAAATTTCCAGCTCAACTGGTTTTGAACCTCATTTGGATAAGCAGGGCCAGAGTGTTTGAAAGCCTATCTGAACTTTTCATTCCTGTCAAACCAGTTACAAATCTAGTCTGGCCAATTGCTATGGAGAGGGTTATTGTGTTTTGTTCTTTTTTTTAATTGAAATCTAAATGCTGTCAGCCATTTCCAGCTAAACACAGGGCGGAAACTAATCTAGCCGGAACAGCATTAAAAACAGCTCTAACTTCTCTTTTTAAAATCAGTTTTATTTTCTAATTGTTTGTTTACTCTGTAACTCCTCAAAGCAATTTGAAAGCATGCATTAAGTCTTATGCCCTGTCTTTAAGACTGCAGTCTTCTTGTAACAGGGCCAGAAATTATGGGCACATAACATGCTTAGAGGTCCTTGAGCTCCACAGGAAATCTCTTATTGGAAGGGCTTAACGAAGACAATCTGATTTCTGAGACCAGGGCCTGTGTCTGACCATATGAACAACCCTAAGCTTTGTGAAGGGAGCCTTTAGAATCAGGATGATTAAGAATAAATGGAGGATCTGAATTTGGAGAATGGTGCCACCACTTACTTCATCCACTTGCAGAGCAGGGGGGACCAGGGGAACCTGCTTGCCAAGGTTAGATCATCAGCAGTACTTAACGAACACTGTTAGCCCTGATGGCAAATAAACCTGAGCTTGCTATTAGTGCTATTCTTGGCAGGCTGGAGGACAGAAGACCTCTTGCTACAATTATTGTCCAGTGAGTCAGGGCCGGATGATACCATCCAAGTACTTTTTAATGTGATCCTTTTGTTGGATGGGGGGAAACAAGCCCTTCTCCCTGCTCTCAGCTTGTCTAGTTAGATTGCGAACTCTTCTCAGGCCCCCTGTGCTTTACTACAGTAGAAAAGTGAGGGTTTATTTTTGCTTTGGCTTTTACAGATATATTTGGACAAAGGTATCGTCTACAGGATGGTTTCTTGCTTCCTAATTTTCTGCTGATTATGACTGTACCCACGCGCGGTAAGCATGTCTGTGGGCTGACGATACAGGTGTGTTTAAATTAATGGAGCTGTGCGTGGACAGGCTCGCACCGTGTGTTTATGCAGCCTCTTCCAGGGGCCTCTGGCTGCTGCTGCTGCAGTATAAATAACCTTCCCCTGCATTGTGCTGTGCTCTGGGTTTCACATGCACCCATGTGCTCTTTCATGTGTGTTGCCGACTTAAAAAAAAAAAACACAACTCCTTAGACTTTAATCCTTGGGTTTATTTCAAAGCTTACAAAGGCAAATCTGGTTTATAGCAAGAGATTTGCTTGATTCCTTGTGCTCTACGGATGAATGGAGTAGCAGATGGAGCGGGGAGGGGAGGACTCAGGGACCCCTTGGCTCTATCTTCTTGCTAGCTTGACCCTACTTCTGTGCCTGCTGCCCAAAGCGCTTTCTTTTAAGCTGTGCAGAACATGAAATGGGGTCAGTACAGACCTCCGCTTGGGCAGTATCTGTTATATCCACCTCTTCTATGATTTCCAAAGCTATTTTCTTACTCTTTGGTGTGCCTTGTTGGCTACACAGCTATCGTCTTTGTGTTTCAGAAGGTGTGAAATCCCATGCACAGTGTGCACATAGGAATGACAGAGGTGTGAATAAAATGAGCTGCAGACTCTGGAAGCAAAAGGCCTCAAAAAATCCTGTTTCACCCTTGAGTCATGGGAATTAATTGGAGTTTTGAGACCTGCTGTATAAAGAGGTGCTGGAAAGCCTCCCCCCAGCCTGCTGCACGAAATCCCCTCTTTTGAGGGGGACAGGCAGGGTCGTGCTCTCTCTACTCTTTGCCAAGAGCGGTGCCTAAGTGGGACAGGACCCCGAGCGGTTCGATAAGAGCTATGATAAGGTGGAGCCACGCTGGCAGGCTGCATGCTGGCAGACGCACGCTCCTCCTTATCAGGGAGCGCCGCGGTGAAAGCGCTGTGCCAGCAACGGGAGCGGCACTGTGGGAACCGGTGATGGCTCAGCCTCCATGGGGCTGCTCCTCAGGCAGAGGCAAACCCAGATGATCTAATTCTCTGCCTCGGTTTTCTCCAGCTGCACCCACTGCTTGTGGAGATGCCAAATGAGGCCCCAGCCATAGGAGGAGAACGCGTTTTTGCTGGGGATCACATCAGAGTTGTGGCTTCAGATCCTCCCCTGGTGCATGCCAAGGGAGGCATCTGGGGCTGCAAGACAATGGCTCGAAACAATCCCAGTTCTCTGCCAGGGAATATTCATTCAGAAATCCCATCCTTTTTTGATACTAACTCTCTCATGGTTGATCAAAGCAAAGGCAAGAAAAGAGCTTGGCCTCCTACTGTTGCTTTAGCTTCGGGCCAGTTTCAGCAGAAGCTGGGCGAGTGCCTTTATCCTGGGCAGCGTGGCTGGCAGCTGGGCCAGCTGGTGCAGCTCCCCGTTTTGTAGTGGCTTTAAGGTGCTGCCTGCATCTCACTAAACATCAGGGCCATGCACCACTTGCTCCAGTTCTCCTCTCCCCTCCTGCTGGGCTGGACGGAGGCAACTGAGGATGCTTGGTTCTGCTCCATGCTTGCCTTGGCTTGTTCTCCGTGCTCTGTGATCGGACACGTCCCCTGCACTGCAGCCACCTCCTCCTGGATCCCGCTCTTCCTCCAGCCTGGCTTTTGGCTGGAAGGAGGCACTGGGTCCTGGGGTGTCTGCCCTCACTCCTCACCTCAAACTCTCCTCAGGCAGTGAGATGAAAGTGGTTATTGTTGTGTTCCCCCTCATCTCCCTTATTTGTCTATGACAGTGCAGGTGATGGCAAGTTCTCCCTGCACGCTTCAGGGATCTCTGGAAAGGATTTGGCCTTGTCCAGCAAACAAGGATCTGTGATGTGTCTCAGGGAATGAAATTTGGTGATGGAAACCTGCCTGTACACTCCTGACAAGGTGAGAGTCCCGTGTAGGGGGCCAGACCCCATCTTGTACTGAAGCCAGGAGGGTAGGAAGGACCAGATGCCGGGGATGGATCACCGTTGCAGTCAGCACTGGGTAACTGGTCTGTTGTCATTCCGGATCAGCAGAAACGCTGCTCCACCAATGCCAGTCCAGCACCCTGGTGTCCGTGCTGGGCCAATGCCCCGGCACAGGACCCGAAGGCTGCCGGCTGTCAGGAGCACCCTTCCCCTTGCACCAGCTCACATCGGCTGCACCGTTCCTTCAGTCCCTTGCGTTTCAGTAAGTGACTTGCCAGTGGCTTGGATTTACCTTCAGTTTACCCTTCCGAGGCATCGTGTTTGTTAGTGGAAGCAGCCCGTGGACTCACCCACTGGTGGGGAGGGTTGGGAACCTGACGCTGGCGGTACCGGTGCTCCAGAGTTCCCTGCAGCGGGCCAGGGAGGCTGGGCTGCGGGGGGCAGCGGGACCAGGCCACCTTTCCACACGCTGCCAGCACCCCGGAGACCCGCTCCAGGGACCCGGGAACAGCCGGGGAGCTCCGACACCGGCTTCCCCGGGGTGGCAAACACGGACCTGGGCTGATCCGGAATCCGGGGGAAGGGGTGGCTTCCACCGCTCAGGACAGCCCGGGGAACCCTTGTCCTCCCCTTCTGCCCCCACGACCGCCACCTCCCGTGGGTCACCTCGAGCACCGGCAGCTGCCAGGGACCCGCGACCCCCCGATCCCCCGGAGCCCACGGGTGCTGCAGCCCCGGGGGGCTCTGCCCTGCAGCAGAGGGGTGCGAAGAGCTGGGGTGGGCCGAGTCCGGCCCCCTCCTCCTCCTCGTCCTTCTCCTCCTCCTCCTCCCAGGTCAGCCCCAAAAATAGCCCTCCGGTAACTTCCCCCCCCGCCGCTATTATCATCACGGCGCCGACGTCACTCCTTCCACTGCGCTGAGGTCAGGCGCTATTAGCATACCGCGCCCCCTCGGCCAATAGGGGCCGCCGCGCCGATGACGCCTCCCCGGGCTGCCCTATTTAAGCGGGGCGCGGAGCCGGGGGCGCAGACCCAGCCGAGCCCAGCCTGGTGCTGCAGCAGTCCAGTGCGGAACCACCTCCTCGCTGCCGCCCGGGAGCCCAGCATGAACCAACGCCAGAGCCAGCGCCGCGGCGGCCCGCGGGCCGATATGGTGCCCGAGATCGCTGCCGCCGTGGGCTTCGTCTCCAGCTTGTTGCGGACGCGGGGTTGCGTTAGCGAGCAGCAGCTGCAGGTCTTCAGTGCGGCGCTGCGGGAGGCGCTCGCAGGTGAGGCGGGGCCCCGCGGGCCGGGGAAGAGATCGGCTTTGCGGGGAGGAAGGTCTGCACTCGGGTCCGTGCTCTTCCTTCCCCCCCCCCCCGGGCCGGATACCCACTGGTGTCCTTCCTCGGTGCTCCCTGTGTTGCTTCCAGGACCTGGTGTCCTTCCTTGGGTGCCGACCTGTGTCCTCTTGGGTTGGGCATCCATCTGCGTCCTTCCCTGACACCCAGCTGTGTCTTCCTTGATGCCACACCCCTATTTGTGCCCTTGCCTGGGTGTCCACCCGTGTCCCTCCGGGGACTGGCAGGCATCTGTCTGCCTCTGTGGGCGCCCACCTGTGTCACCATGGGGTCCTGGACAAATGGCAGCCTCAGCCCTGAAGGTGAGCCAGTCTCCTGCCCGGTCTGCTGAGGACTTTGTACAGCTCCCCCTCTCCCGGCAGCAGCCCATCTGCTTGAAGCTCTCCTTGCTGTGGCTTGATATGAAGAATCCCAAGCTGCTCGCTGTGCCCTGTCCCCTGGCAAGAAGGGCTCAGCCCTGTGTCAGTGGGGTTTGGTACTCCCCTCCCCACAAGCATGTCTGGGGCTCAGCACTAATTGGGTGGTTCAAGGGTCTCCTCCCAGCCTAACACAGCCTTGTGTTATCAGCCCTAAGAAGGGATGGTTTGTTTGCCGCTGTGCTGAGATAGGGGGTAGCAACATGCCTCTGAACTTAGAGAATGACCTGGATGTTACTCTGACTGTGGTGTTTTGTTGCTGGTGATATGGTATCTACCCTGGCCACCCTAGCGGCTGGGATGTGAAGGTGTTTGGGTCCTGTCACCGCAGCCCCTGGGGCACTGTCCTGCCTGGAGTTTCTAGGACCTGAAGAGCTGTGCTCCTGCGCCTTGGAGCAAGCAGCGACTGAATAGTTGAGCGCTTGGCTCTGGAGCCTCCATCTGATGGAGGCAGCCTAAGGAGGACTTTGTTTCCTCCGCCTGCAGTGAGGTGTGAGACCCCCTTGGGACTGCAGCAGGACACAGACCTCCTCACAGATGTTGCATGCCTGCTCACCGCTCTTCCCTTCTCGCTTCCCTTGCAGAGCACTACAAACATCACTGGTTTCCTGAGAAACCGTTCAAAGGCTCTGGGTATCGCTGCATCCGGATCAATCACAAAATGGACCCCATTATCAGCAAGGCAGCTAGCCAGATCGGACTCAGCCTACCGCAGCTCTACCAGCTCCTGCCCAGTGAGCTTACGCTCTGGGTGGACCCCTACGAGGTCTCATACCGCATCGGTGAGGATGGCTCCATCTGTGTCTTATATGAAGCAACTGCAACGAAACCTGTGAGCTCCTATGGGATGCTTACCTGTAAGAACCAGATGATGTTAGGTCGCACCAGTCCATCCAAAAACTACATCATGACTGTCTCCAGCTAAATACTCCTCTTGTCCTTACACTGCCAAGACACAGGCTACTGTATACCTCACCTGAGGATCTATTTTTAAGATGAAGAGCTATTTATATTTTTTAAAAAAATCCAAGAAAATCCAAAATTAAAATATTGAGCACTGCTTTGAACAGAAGCAGTGTTCTAGGTGCCTTTTTAAAGCTGTTGCAAGCTTATGAGTTTTTATTATGAAGCCGATATCTACCTAATTAGTGTTGGATGGCAGTTTTGGGCTGGCTTGCTCACTTGAGCAGCTTGGAATGGAGGAAGAGTGGGGGGAAAAGCCAGACTGGGAAGTGTGGCTTGGTGGTGGGAGATATCTGTGTCACCTTCTCACTATCCTGGTACCCAGCAGTATTGCTGTATTGCCAGGTATTGCAATACTGTTGGAGAAGGGATGAAGGAGTTGCTGTCTTTCCTCCACTAACTGCTTCACTCCCCAGCTGGTCTGATCTCTCTGAGGCCTGGATATAGTGTTTGAGGGAACCTTGCCTTAGGGCTAGGTGATGCTGGGGACCCTGGGATCCCTCTCCTTTGCTCTCGCACATCTCCTCTGGACACACTTAACTCTGTGAGTGTTGCAGTTCTGCTCTGCCCCACTGCCAGCACAAAGTAAGGAGGAGCATGGCCTCTCTCCAGCCCCTCCATTTTTCCTGCTGCTGCTGGACTGAGAAGGGGCCACATGGGTATTGGTGTCCTGTGAAGTGGAGCAAGGCAGAGCCGTACTGGGGGTCAGGCTGTGCAGGCAAAGTCCCTGAGATGGATATTGCAGGTACTGTGGTGGCACTGGAGTACTTGTGTGTTCCTGGTGCTCTCCAGTACCTGGCTATCACCCACTGCTTCCTGCACATCGAGAAGGGTACTCCAGACCCTGAAACCAGCACTGAACAGCTGTGAATTAAAAGCCTTTCTGCTATGAGTGACTTAGACATCAGCCCATGACCTGCTCATGTGTGGCCTCTCTGTGCTCCACGAGTAGTCTGGCCTCTTGCTTGTAAAGTTGCCTAATCCAGTGCTGGTGACTTGCAGTGTCACTTCTCCAGGAGAGCTGAAGCAACTCGCCTTATGGTCTAGAAGTTGGTGTGTGAGAACCCCCTTTGCCCTGTCTCTTAATTGGAAGTATTGGGGGGGGGTCCTCTTTTCCCCCTGTGTGTGGGATGCTCAAATGCTTTGGTGTCCTAACGTTGCTTTTAAAGTCACAGCACTTCTTCCCTTTCTTCCTCCTCTGGGTGATCACCACATGGCTGTCCCTGGGAGCTGTCTCCACTGATACCTTGGTAAGGGGCATCGTTTGGTTCTGATCTCTTGGTACCTAAATGTTTTGCACAATTAATGCCTGGTCCTGTGCTCTGTCTGTTCAAGCAAAACTCCTCTTGGTGTCCCAGTGGTACTTATATTCAGGGAGACTTTGCCTGAGTGTTGTTCAGGATTTGGCCCTTAAACTGCTGTGGCTAACTACAAGTGGGGTGGGAGCTGAAAGTGCTGCCCCAAGAACTTTATGTACCTGTTGGGAATGAGCCTTTATCAGGATGTTGTATGTCCATTGCCTTTTTACTGAGCCGCTGGTGCTCTTCCAGTGATCCTGGGAGAAGTGATTGAAAAAGCAGGGCATTGACATAGTTGTTTGTAATGAAACTTTCCCAGATTTGTCTCTTCAGCACACTTTTTTACCTTTCTGTTTTCTGACCTGGCAGCTGACTGGCGTAACCAGAGTTCTTGCCCAGCCTTTGAATCAAGTTCTCAGACATTTGTGCAATATATTTCCAAATCTTGGGCACTCTGGGAGAGGAAGGAAGCCTCCCATCTGCCACAGTTCTTAACTTGTTTTTTTTAATATATTAAAAAAAATAAAATTCACAGCTCCCCAACTCTGACTTCTAATGTGGAAAAGTAAGTTCAGATTTTTGTAAGTTTCAAATCATGAATTCAGAACTGGAAAACCAGCCTCAATTCTTAGATCCTTTTGAAATGTCAAGTGGTGAGTTATTTGTCCTTGAACAGTAATAGCAGACTGTGGCTCTGAAGTTGCATCACTTCCCTCTGCATCACTTGAATTTCTCATGTCAGCAAAGCAGAAGCTGAAATAAAGTGCTGGGGCTTTTCCCTTGGTGAACTTGTGCAATAGGTGACCTCACTAAGAGGGGAGTGTTTGGGAACTTCCAAAAGCAAATTCCCTTTTCAAGGAAAAGGGATCTCAATGCTTTTTGGAGTCCTTACTTAACCTGCTTATGTGGAAAGCCCATGATGAGAACTGCATCCAGGATGAGCAGTGTTTGCTTTGCTGGACTCCTTGGCTGGATGTGGAGTTTCCTGAAGGCTGGTACTTCCTTGGGTTGTAATTTGTCATGATCAAAGCAGTCTTAAGATTTAACACCCCCACCACCCCTTTACTCTGTTCCCTTCCTCTTACCAGAAAAGTTTTTCAGGAACAACAGCCCACACCAAAGGAATACACTATAATTGTTCTTAACAAGCCCCCACTTCCAGAACCAAAATAGCCAAGTCTCATTCTTTTTGTCCCTGGTGTGGAGGAGTCTGATGTTAAAGGTGTCTGTGTGTTAGCTTCAAAACCAACCAAGCTTGGGTATAATCCATTTCTCTCTTGTAGCTGGTTACATGTAAAAGCTGTGAATTAGTGTGCTTTGTTGCCTTCTGCCTACAAGCCTGATACTCGACTGCAGAACTGAATGGTGTGTATTTGAGGGGTTTCCTGTCACTTTTTTTAACAAGCTGGACTGTTGAACGGGACCTGCTTTTTGTATTTGGTGAAAATGGTAGAAAGCTTGTAAGCTACACTTGGAGGAGGGAGTGGATTGTTACTAATTGTATAGTAGTGTTTTTATATACAGAATGTACAGATCCTTTGACAGACATATGCTTTTGTTACTTTAATAAAAATGTAGCAGTATAAATGAGCCTTGTTTTCTTGCTGGGAACTCTTGTATGCTTGCAAAGAGGGTGAGGGTTGGGATTGCACCCTAAATCCCACACTATGAATGCTGTGGGCTTGGTTAAAGTGTGGATGACTGTTTATATCCAGTTGTGTCAAGGAGGAGGTTTAGAAAAAAGCTGCTTAGTCAACATGCTGACTCTAAACCTGACCCTCTAAACCTGAGGAATTAAGGCTGGGAATTGGTGTGATGACTAATGGGGGGCTGTGGGTGTTCCTGCCCTCTCCTTCCCCATGCTGACTACTGGGTTCTGGCTTTGGCAGTGGGGGATTTATTCAGTGCAGGATTCTAGAAATTCTGTGTCCTGCCAGGGCATGAAGGTGTTACGTAGTTAACTGCCAGATCTTACCTAACCCTAGGAATGGCATAAATGAAGTCTTGGAAAGTGAGTACTGACCTGAGCCAGGCACAGGGGCAGTTCCTGGTTAAGCCTCTCTGCCTCCACTGTTCTTCCAGGGGTGACTGAGCCAGCAGATGAGGAAGGGTGAGAGATCATGGGATTGAAATGTTCAGGCATGTGGAGGATGCTCCGGGCCTGTCATGATAAAGGCAGCCGGGGTTGATTCACTGGAGATCCTGTTTTGGCTGTTGAGAGGCTGGTGACTGCAGCAGGGAGCTGTAACCCTGCTCCCTGGGATGGGGATGCCCAGCTCACGTTTAACCCCCATCTGCACTCATCTTCAAATTGACCTGTTTTAAGGACCTTAGCTAAAGCTTTTTGTGCTAGTTTCAATTTTTATGGAGTTCAGGAGGGCTTGAGTTGCAGCCTGCCAGGATCCTTGTGACCCATCCCAACCTGTTCCCTGTGCCAGTGCCCTCCTGGAGCGGTGATGCCAAGGTGGGGACACAGGCCTGATCCCACCGCTCTCCCTGACAGGGGCAAAGCTGCTTCCTCCTCTCCTGCTTTTATCATAATATGCCACCTCTGAGAGGAAAACAATTTGTGGGCCAATTTTGGTGTTCTGTCAAAGCCGCTCCCTTTTGAACTCATCCCTTCATTAGTTTCCATAAACACACCCAAATTGCTGCTGCTTGTGAAACAGGGCTGTTGGAGGAATGGGTGTCCCATACAGTTGCTGATTAGCTTGGGAGTCATCCGGGTTCAAAGGCTTGGTGAAGTCAGATGATGGCGGCCTTCCTCCCTTTGGCTTGTCTGGACCAGTGTGGTCTGTCTGGACCTGCATGCCATGGTCCGTGGCCTATTTCCAGACTGGCATAGTCC
Organism: Burhinus oedicnemus; assembly: GCA_008921705.1. Classification (NCBI taxonomy): domain Eukaryota; kingdom Metazoa; phylum Chordata; class Aves; order Charadriiformes; family Burhinidae; genus Burhinus; species Burhinus oedicnemus. The sequence goes on from VFFE01007207.1 coordinate 319,030, forward strand.
ATGCTACGGCCAGCCTGGTGTGGTCCTGTGTGCTGTGGCCCATGGCTGGCATTTGGGCCAGCAGGTAGTGCCAAGATCCTCTGAAATTTGCGCAGAGAAGCTGTGGCTGCCCCATCCCTGGAGGTGTTCAAGGCCAGGTTGGATGGGGCTTTGGGCAACCTGGTCTGGTGGGAGGTGTCCCTGCCCATGGCAGGGGGGTGGAACTCGATGCTCTTTAAGATCCCTTCCAACCCAAACCATTCTGTGATTCTGAAATCTGAGTTGCTCACAGCCAAGGTAAAAATACAGCTCTTACGCCATGGAGTGTTTAGTGAGGAGTCAACGCTACCCGCACCGCAACCAGATCCCCCGCCAGCCTTTTAATATGTGACTCATCTACTATTTTTATTTTGCTCATCGTTTTTCTTCTGGTAGGATTGTGATATTTGCTGTACAAGCTGGGTTAGCTGAAGGTGCATTTTTATCTGGGCCCCCCCCAAGCCCTTCCTAGGCCTTTTAATGCTGAGCTTCAGCTTTCAGCACATTTTCTCATTTCACACTTGGAGCAGCTCTGAAAAAGACTGAAAGTAACTAAAACCACACTCATCCACTGCTGCCCACCTCCTGCCTGTTGAAATCTGGACTCATTTTCTGCCCAGCCTTTTGCTGGGGTTCTGTTGGGATTTTTTATTTGGGTGTTTCTGGGAGGCCAGGGAAGTGTCCAGTTCAAGGAGCCTGGGTCAAACGTCATCCCCTGTAATCAGAGATTGGTGTGTTGCATAAACAAGCATTTGCCTTTGACGTGTCCTCGGCCCTTTGCCCGGCAGACCGGCCGGCTTCCCAGCACACTGCAGGAGGGATGAGCTCCGCCGGCACAGTGGGGTCCAGGATTTAAACCCCGAGAAGTGTCCCTGTGTGTGTGATACCCACCTAGAAATGAGTTACCCTCCTGCAAAAACCCTGCTGCAGGGAGGAAGGGCAGCGCGGTTGATACTGGCTCTGCTCTCCTCCTGTCCCAGCAGCCTGGAAGGGCGGTTAATGCCTATTTAGCATAAAAAGGAGGATGGGCTTTAATGCCCTGTCCCCTGCACCGATATGTTGGCCCCCTGCTATCCGTGTAGGGCTTCCCAGCCCTGTGCATGCTGTAGCAGTGCTGTCAGTCCTTCCTCACAGGAGCTGGGGCAGTTTTGGGGGCTGGTCTGTTGAGGAAATGCACATTGGGCAAAGCCCAAATCAGCCACGAGGAATGTCGTGACCCAGTGACAAAAACCACCGCAGGACAGGGTCCCCTGGGTCTGTGAGGGTGTCTCACTCGATTAATGGCAAAATGTTTGTTTGATTATTTTTTTGTGTGTGTGTATTTGTGTGCTCCTCTTTCCTGGGGTCCATTTAGCAGAAATGTGGTGTTTCTCAGTTCTAAGTTATCAGAAAAGCAACATCAGCATTTAGGATGCGAAACTGCTGGTTGGGGTTATTTCTGCCCTTCCCACAGAAGCCAGACCTCATCCCCTCCCCAGTCCCGGTATTACCATCCGTGCCTCGAAGCACTTTTACCCCTGCCCACCCTAAAGCTGGGAAGACAGCTGAGCCCCTTCAAGACGTGGCAAATGGGACAGGTTGCTCAGAAGGGAAAGAGGTGAGCGGGGACAGGGATGGCACCGGCGCAGCAGCCAAGGCTCCGGGCTCTCCCTTGTTTGCCTCTGCAGCTGGAGGAGGGACAGAAGCGAAACCGGGTGCTGCTGAGCCTCCTCCCCGCACCAGCACGTTTGTGCAGGGCTCGGCCTCCTCCAGGTGCTTCCTGCCCTCTTTATTTGCCGATGAGGCGATGGGAAGCGACCGTCTATTTCGGCTTGGTCGAGGCCAATCAGGAACTCACGGGGGTGCAGCCGCACTCGCCTGTCTCTGGGGAGATGCAGTCGGCAGCGCCCAGCCCCAGCCCTGGGAAAAGGGGGAGGCGCAGGCCCCAGGGTGCTCCATCGCCTTCGGTGCTCCAGAGCCCGGATGATCTTCCCAGGATCTGCTGGAGCCATAGAAGCTCTGCAGTCACGTGGCCTGGCAACGGGAAGATGGTTTGTGGGGTTTCGAGGGGTTGGTGCTGCGCCAAGCCCATGGCACCTTGGGCTGCAGCCCTCCGGCAGACTCCGGCATCGCTGCTGCTTGCACCGGCAATCTCTGGCATCGCCCCTATTTGCACCAGCAAACCCCAGCATTGCCAGTGTTTGCTGCAGTGGTGGAGCCCCCCCACAAGCTCTGCCTCTGGCTCTGCACCTCACAGGGCTGAGCCAAGCCCTTCCCCGAGCCCCCCGTGGTGTGGGCAGGCGTTGGGTCCAGGGTCTGGGTTGGCACGTGGGCTCCTGCTGGTTTCTGTCCCTTGGCCTGGATGGCGAGTGATTCCTGGCTGGGGACTGCGCTCCCCACTTGCCCTTCCTCCTGACAGACCTTCCTCTCCCTCCTCTTCCCTCATCCAGCTCTCTGGTCACCCTTCCCATCTGCACAGTGGCCACAGCCAGACCTTGAGCTCTCCCTGGCCAGACCTTGAGCCATGTCCCATCTTGGCTCAGCTTGTATGTCCCTGAGCATCCCAACAGCCTTGCACACGGCCGGGGCCCCCCCAACCAGTGCAGAGGGGAAGGCACCGCTCTGCCTCTCCAATCCTTGCTAAAAACTGAACCACCCGGTGGAAAAAAACCCAATCTTCCTTCCTCCAAAAAGGTCATGGGCAGATGCAAGCGTGTGTGCTGCAGCCGCCGCACACCCACTCGCCGCTTTCCCCCCCCCCACGCAGCGCAGTAACCGTCTCAGCGCTCGCGGCTTGCTGTGCTTGGAGGGACTCCAGCAGCAGATGGGGCAGGCTGCGGCGTTGCTTAATGCTAACTTGAAATGAAAAAAATTCCCCCCAAACAACTGCAAAACCTGCCGGCAGGCTCAGCCCCAGCCCCTTCTCCGCTCCCTGCCTGCTCGCGTCCTCCCGTGCCAGCGTTTGGGCAGGAGTGCATGCAGAGCAGGTCCTGTGCAGCCCTCTGGTTTATTAAAAATTAAAGGGGGGAAGGAGAGGGGAAGGGGCTCCCCAGGGCAGCGAGGGTCTGCTGCCGGTGCTCCGAGAGCGGGCACATCCCACAGCCCTGGGACGGGTCATTCCCCATCGAGGAGAATAACTCAAATGGGATAAAAGTGGAGTCCGGAGAGGGACAGCCCACCCTGGCCCTGCAGTGTGTCCCCACGTCTCCCCACTCCTGGGGTGTCACCGAGGGGCTGGGGGGTCCTGGGGGGCCAACTCACCCCAGCTGCCCCCCTGTTGCCAGTGCCTGGGCGAGGGGCTACGAGGCTGGGACAGATGGGCAGGGGGAGAGGAGCCGCTTTCAGCCGCTTTTTTGTTTTCCACCGAGCATCCCGTGGGGAGAGTCATCCCCATCCCCGTTCCCGGCCCCCTCTGTGGCGGCTGCTCCCCTGCGCAGGGGCCAGCTCCGACGCTCTCATTTACGACCTGTTGGGGGATAAAAGGGGCTTGTTGGCGGCAGTGAGCAACTGGTGCGCGGGGACAACTGTTGCCATCTGTCTGGTGGGGCAGTGGGGGGGCCATGGCAGGGCCAGGGCCGAGCCGGGGCCGGGGTTTTGTTTCTCTTTTCATGCACCACTAAACTTTGCACCTTTTGTTTCCCAGAGAAGGGCTGAGAGCCGGGGAGAAAAGAGGCCTCTGCGCCGCATGGGTCAGGGCAGAGCTCGCTCAGCCTCGCTGGGGGGGTCTGCATACGATTCTTATTAAGTATTATAATAGTAATTATTGTTATTTGAGGAGTCTGTCGGTGTTGGGCAACCTGGTGCTGAACCCCTGCCATCCTCCCCCCGCCGTGCCGCCCCCGCGCCGCACCCTGCGAGCTCACCGGGCAGAGCGAGGTGCCCCGACATGTCCCGTGCTTGCAGCAGGCACAAGCCACGGCTGCTGCTGCTAGTGGGGTGCACCCCTGGGGGACCCGAGGCTGTGTGGTGCCCTGCCATCCCCGAGGGATGCTGTGCCCTTGTCCCCCAGGGACACTGTGTCTCTGCCACTAAGGGATGCTGTGCTCCCATCTCCAAGGGATGCTGTGCCCCTGTCCCCAAGAGAAGCCGTGCCCCCATCCCCAAGGAACACCATGCCCCTTGTCCCCAAGTGGTGCTGTGCCCCTGTCCCTGAAAGATCCCATGCCCTGGCAGTGGCACCAAGGAGAGGGCAGGGCACAGGCTGCCGGGATGGTGGGAGCAGCCAGAGGCTGCGTTTGCTGCCCCAGGGCAGTTTGTGCTTCCTCTTGGAGTGGTGTCTGGGATGGGAGCGCAGAGCCCTGGGCAGGTTCCAGCCGGGCGTGTGAGTCTCACCAGCTGCCCGAGTTTGGTTCAGGGCTTTGAGCCACTGGCTTTGCTTGTCATCTCCTTTCTGCTGAGCCATGTCTCTGGGCCCAGCCTGGAGCTGGTAACTGGGACCAGCCCTGCACATCTTGGGGAGCGCATTTCCCAGCTCTGGGGAGTGCTGGAGGAGGGCTTGTAGGTCTTCCCCCTCTGCCATGTCTCCGCAGCAGTGGCACTGACCCAGGAGTGTCTCATGGGCCACATCTGAGCTATGCTGGCAGCACACAAGGTGCTGTGTGTCCCTTGTGTGTCTCCCCCAGCCCCCATGGTGCTACTGCTGCGGAGCAGTCCCGGCCAGCCTCATGACCCAGCCAACAGTAACAAGGCAGAAGGAGAAGGATTTGTCCCTGGGGGTATCCCTGCGCCTGGCACAGCAGTGCCCGGCCCCGTGGGGAAGGGGCAGCTCTCGGTGTCACTGCTGCGGGGATGCAACACCCGTGTGAACGCAATGCCCGTGTGAACGCAACACACGCTCCTTGGGGGAACCTCCGGGAAATGTGTTACTGGGAACCAGCTGGAGGCAACAATATCCCTAAGCCCTGCGCGTCCCTGGCATTCCCAGCTGCCAGACGAAGGGCGAGGCCCATTTTCCCTCTGACAATGCCCTTTTACCAGGGAGTTTTTTTCTATTATAGCGCCAGATAAAACAGAAAAGGGGAAGGACGGGGCTGGAGCGGAGCAGCTGCCCTTGCTGACTGGTTTGCGGCTTTGTTGTGAGTTAAAGGGCTGGATCGGGGCTGAGACACCGGTCGTGGTGCTCCCTTAAAGCGTGAGGGCTTGTGGCCCCCCTCCCAGCCCCCATGGGGGGACCGTGCAGAGGCACTGCCTGGGATCTGCCCCAGCAAATTCCCCTCAGGGTGGTCAGCAAAGACCCTGGCACCATTTCGGGGCGCAGCCCTGCTTAGCCCAGGGACGCAGAGCCTGGGGGGGGTCTCTGCCGAGCTCCGCCAGCATGCAGGGGGCTGAACTTTCCTTTTTCTTCCTTTTCCTGTTTGCGGTGACTCTGGCAGTGGGGTTCAGCTCCAGCCCCAAGGCCGCGCTCCTGGATCCCATGGATGGTTACGGTGGCAGAGCAATGCACCCCCTCTTAGCGCTGACCCAAAAACCTGCTAGGGTGGGAGAGGGGAGAAGAGAAACGCTGAGCCTGACCCTCCCTAAACCCAGACCCCCCGACAGCGAGCCAGCTGGCCCAGAAAGCCCCCGTGGCCATGCCAGCCCCCAGCAGCTTTAAGGCTGGCAGCAGCCACTGCTGGGGAGGGCTGGGGGCTGTGGCAGGGCTGGGACACAGGGGCCACGCTGCCTTTTGAAGCAGAGACAAAGCCCATCTTGATATTTACGGCACGTGCAGCGGGAGCGCGGGGCGTGTGGGGCTGTGGGACAGATGGCGAGTGAAACAAAAGGGGAGGCAAGAATGGGAGCTGAACAGATTGGGAATTCCTGCCCGTCCCTCTCCCCTGTGCCCCGGTTCTGCTGGGAAGCCTTTCCCCAATGGTCCCCCAAAAGTGGTCGGTCCCTTGGGGGTGACTGAGCGCCACCAGCTGCTCTAGCTCCTGGGCTATACATCCCAAAATTCTGAGCCCCAAAATCCCAAGCACCAAAATCCCAGCTCCATTTTACTCCTGATGTGGTGCTCTGAGAGCAGGACCCCCCAGTTCCTCCAAGCCTCAATCTGCTCCTCTGTGAAATGGGACCACAGCTCATTCCCAGTTGATGCTGGGGAGGCGAAGGGTCCTGGCAATCTCCACTGACGACGTGCTGGGCCCCTCTCCGGCGTCTTTTCCTGCTGCCTCCACAGTTTTCTTATCTCTTCCCGGCGACGTCGCAGCTGCCACGGGCTGCATCCAAGCAGCTTATTAATAATCAACTTTTATTGCTCGTCACATCGCAAGCACGTCTGCAGATGGCCAGGCGTGGCGGTGGCAGCCGTGACTCGGTCACCGATCCTTTTGTCCTCGCAACTCCTCCACTCAATAAAGGTTTTAGGTTAAGTCTGAGAAGAATTGAGCAAAGGGAAGCACTGAAGGACGTGACGCCGGGTTACACTTCCCTGGGCTATGACTCACTCTGGCTCTGCAAACGCTCACACGCCGAATTTGAAGCACAGGGATGTTGCCGTGCCTGGAGCTCACGTCCCTCGACCTCAACCGGGGGGGTGGCTCTGCCCACCCCAGACTCCTCCAGCCATGTTAGGGTCAAACCCATCACCCGCTGCCTTGCTGCTTTCTTGTGTACTTCTCCAAAGGAAAACATTTTGAGGGCTTGTTTTTAAACACAAATCCTGCGCTTCCTGAGGAAATATCCTCCAAAAGGGAAGTTTGCAAACAGCCTGGGAAGCTTTTGAGCTGATGGATGCTGCAAAGGGGAAAAAAAAGTGTGGAGGGGGAGAGGATCTGGGGGAACAGGCTGGAAAGAAGTGGAGATGGAATTGGGGGGTTTTCAGGGAAGCTCTGGAGAAATCCTGCCTTTCCCCATGGGGCACCCCATGGGAGCTGCTGGGTTTTAGGGTGTCCTGCAGGGACAGCCCCAAGGCAGGTGCCCAGGTCCAGCGGCCGTGGCCTGAGCCCCTCGGCAGACATGGGGTGGTGGCAGGGGGCAGCAGAACTGGCAGGAGCAACGGGGTGTCTTTGGCATCCCACCCAAGGAGAGTCCTTGGGAGGAGCCCACAGTCCAAATGTCACTTTGGGGGGGCTGCAGCTGCTGGTACCTCCTGCAGCAGCCCTACAAAGCCTCTGTGCTCTGGGCACACCTCCAAGGGGGCTGGGGAGCTATTTTTAGGTTGGTTTGGGGTTTCCCCCCTCCTTTATGCTTTTCTGTGGATCTGGACAAAGCCCTGCACTCACCCCTCCTCCTCCTTCCTGGTAGGATACAGGCTGCTGGGGCCCCCTGGAACCCACACCTCCTCCCAGCAACAGGAGGAGGAGGAGGAGGAGGAGGAGGAGGGAGGCCAAGCCCCCCTCCCTGCTATTCCCACCACAACAACAAGGCAGTGATTGGGCACCCGTGGGCTTGCTCAGGACCAATGGGGCCTCCCCCTCTTTTTTGGAGAGGGGGGAGAAGCAGGGCAGTGGGTTGCACTGACCCTCTACCCCCTCACCTCCACCCCTGTGAGATGCAGAGCCAGTGCCCCAGCTGGTGTAAATCAGCAATCCCCATCGCCCTGCATGGATAAAGCAGCTGCTGGAAGTAGCGCTGGGGGGTTCCTTCTCCTGGGTTTTGCTCTCGTGCCACCCACCAGACCCTACTGGCAGGTTCCCCCCAAGGTGGTGGGCTGGGGCCTCCCTACGAACACCCCCCAGCCTCTTTGGCTCCTGCAGGCTGGTGATTTGGGAAGGGATGTGGAGGCAAAAACCCAACCTGGGAATGAGGAATGGTGTGTGCTGGTGCCTGGGCAGATCCTGAGCATGGGGAGGAGAGTGGTGCTTGGCTGTTTTGTCAATGGATCCTGCAGACATCCTCCCCTCCGGCTTTTGAAGAGCAGGGAGACGTGGTGTGGGCTCAGGTCCTGGTAGTCCTGTCCCTGTCCCCCTCCCGCCTGGCCTGCTGGATGCTGCCACAGGGAAGGAGGAGGATGATGGGCTGTGGCACGTCCTGGGGGTTAGTGGCAAAAAGATTGGAGCTGGTCCTAGATGCCAACAGGCACCTGCACTGGGGGTCTGGAACACCCTCCCTCTCTGCAGACCCCACTCGCCCCGTGCTGCCCCACTGCCAGCCGTGGAGGGAGCCCGGCACGAGCATTGCTCGCCCCTCACTATCTCCGAAGCAAGGTCAGGTTTGCTTCCCTCTGACCCCTGTTTTTCCTGGATGCAGCTGGGTTTCAGCCCAGCCTTGCCCAAGCCCAATCACAGGCTGTGATGGGCACCCCGGGATGCAGGGCAGCTCCCAAACCTGGATGCTGCTCTCTGGGGACATAAACTGGGGGAGGGAAAGCCAGGGCCACCCTGCCAGCCTGGACAGGGCTACGTGTGACAGGTAACGCCAACATCTAGTGAAAGCCCTGGGGTTCTCGGCCAGCTGGATGTGCAGTGGGGTCCCCTTGGGCCAAGGTCCTTGCTCTGGGAGGATGTGCATCTCCACAGGGAGCGAAGTTTAGCTGTGGAAGGTCACGATGAGGATGTGCGTGTCCCTTTGCTGCCCTGGGATGTAGGAGAGGCTGGGGAAGGGGATGGAGTGGGGTCGTGTTGCCTCTCCTCCTGCCTGGCTTCTGCAAGAGCCTTGGCTGGAGTTGGGTGGCTTCCTCTGGCCAGGACCGGGGACCAGGGCTGTTTGGGGAAGGCCAGCAGGGACACCCACCTCCTGCCCCGCACAGAGCGCCCGCAGGCTCTGCCTCCCTGGCTGGCACCAACCCAGAGCCAAGCGAGCCCCCAGTGTGCAGAGGAGAGGCTCGCAGGCTGGGAAATGGCACTTTCTGTGCAACTCCAGATCCGTAAAAATCTTGCCCATGTGAAAAATTTTTTTCAGCATCCTCCAGTTTAGCTGTTAAAAATAAGCAGGGCTGAAGACTGCAGAACATGAAAGCATCCGGAATGTAAGAACCAGAAGTACTGCGCCAGTAGCACCGCCATCCCTTCCCTCTCTCAACTGACACTTTTCCGTGTGTATTTTTCCCTTCTATAAATGTCCTTGCATGGACCCCAGCTGGGATGTGCTGGAGCAGCAGCTCCTCGGTGCGGGGAAGGCGGCGTACGCACATGTCGTGTCTGGTACAACCACTAGACGGCAAATCCAGCCCGGATGGTGCCTGCAGAAAGGTCTGGTCTGCGAGAGGGGAAGTTACAGCGCTCGGAGCAGCTCAGACCCTGGTCTCTGCATTTGGGATTCCTCAGACACGTTTCGTGCAGTTACAGAAAGGGCTTTATTCGTCGGTATGATATCTACAGTTCATGCGTCAGTGATAGTACAGGTTTTTTTGGGTTTTTGTTTCTATAGTGTTAGCATGCAGTTTAAATGCGGAGGGTCTGGATGACCTCTTCAGCTTCGCAGGTCATCTCCAAAGCTCAGCTGCCCCTTTGGTTCTCAAACTAAACCACCCAAGGAACCAAGTTGGGTGTTTTTGGCTTTTGGCGAATTCAAAAGTGCTGCGGATGCATGTGTCACTGTGATTTTCC
>VFFE01007207.1:328513-355681 GCA_008921705.1 Burhinus oedicnemus
TTTTGTCCCCCCCCCCCCCCCCTTTTTTAATTGGGACACCCCAGTTGCCTGGGCAGGGAGGGAGCTTGGAGCCAAGCTGGTGGGTGGGATGGAGCTGGGTGTGCACAGGCTCCCCAGGGAGCTGGGGGTGACAGCACCAGTAATTGCCCCATCCCTCGCCCCTGGTCCTGCCCTGAACCAGAGGTCTGGGAGGAAGATGTGAGACCCCCCCCAAGCCATGGCCCGCAAACAGGCTCTTTCTCAGGGTGTTTCTCTCTAACCTCAGCAGCTGACAGCCGCTCGGCAGCAGCAGGAAAGGTTTCTCTCCTTTATCTCTGGAGCAGGAGGCTGATGATGGAGGAAAAATAGAAGGGAAAGAGTGGATTTGCTCTTTCCCATGTTAGACTAAGGGATGCTGGCAGCCAGGAAATCTTTAACCCTTTGCTTGTGTAGCTCCTGACCTCCCGGATGCTCCTCCCAGTAATTGCTGGCACCTGGGCCAGGTGAGTCACTTTAAATCTGCTGGTTGTGCAGGACCCACGCCTGAACCCCTCCTCACTGGGGTCAGAAGATCAGTGCTGTGTTTTAGAGGTGGGATGAGCTCTCTCCCATCCCTGCTGCATCCCACCCAAACCAGTGGAAAAGGTGAATGGGGGTGCAGCGCTTTGGGGGGTGGCTGTGGTGGAGTCAGAGGGGGAATGGTGCCAGGACCTCTCCCACCTTGCATGGCTGGAGAGCTGGGAAGGGACAAATGGCTCCTGCCCACCCACGTGGGCTGGTGTTGGAGTACCCTTATTGCACTATTGCGGAAGCCAAATCAAAGTGTCAAGCTGCATTAAAATGGGAGTGTCTCCCCAGGAACGGGGGAGCCAAGTCCTGAGGATGGGGAGAGGGTTTGGGGGGGTCTGGATTAGATCTCGATGATGGTGGCACGCCGCAGGCACAGCGGGGCGTCGGGTGGCACTGCGTTTCGCTTGATCTCGTTCCCGTCGAGCCGCAGGACCTGGAGCCTGGAGTAGTTCATGACGTCCACCACGGTGCAGAAGCTGCTGATGGAGAACTCTGTGGGGGACAGGAGACAGAGCATCGGCTTCTATCCCGGCTCTATCTAACCTTTGTGATGGGACTGATATTTGGGGAGTGATGTGAGAAATGTCAAGGTGGGCTGCTCTGGAGATGGGTCTGAGAGTGCTGACCTCTGAGAGCCGGTTTATGTTAAGGTGGGCAGGAAAAAAATGAAAGCATGCCCAAATCACTAATCATTCCTGCAAATTTGGACTTGACACTCTCCCCTCTTGAGCTAAAAGAGTAACTGATGCTGCTAGCTGCAGTCAGAAGGAGCCCGTGAGTTTGTGCCTATTCCAGGGTTTGGAAGCGGTGGGAGCACCCGCCCTCAGCTGCCTTTGCCCAACCTGGCTGGAGCGCTTGTAGGGAAAAAGCCAGCTGGAGTCAGATGGAAAATATTGCTTTTTATCAGGAATTGCTTTTGCAACCACTTTTGTGAGGCTTCATAGGCTGCAGCCTCCAGCCCCTGACTCCCCCCAGCCTCCATGGGACCACCCAACCAGCATGTCCAGGACAGGGGACATCCCCATTCCCATCCCATGCCCACAGCCATCCCCTCTCTGTTCATCTGCCGCCTGCTGCTGCCAGCACCAGGCAGGGAAACCCCGGCCCTGCCCGGGCTGGGTTTGGAGGGAGAAGATAGAGCAAACTCCATAAATGTTGTGCAGGATTTGGGAGAGAAGCGACCGACTAGATGGCAGCAAAGCTCCAGGCCGGGATGCTGCTGGGGAAGGCAGCAGGGTGCTGGGGGACACCTGTGCTCACAGGCTGGGGACCTGGGGGGCTGTGAGCCCCGCGGTGTGTGGGGAGGCAAGCGGGGACCTCCTGGGGTGGCTGGAGGGGCGCGACCCCGGCCCTGATGTCCCATGGGGTGGGATGTGCCCTCCCCAAAGAGGTTGGTGCTGCGCGCCTGGACCCGCAGCCCCTCGCTCCTGGGGATGCTTTAAAAGGTCAGCGGCAAAACCTGCAGCTGGAGGAAAAACTGCGGTAAAGCCTGAACGGCTCTGCAGTGGTTTCATGGCATTTGTGGGCAAACGTTAACAGCTACAGATTTTGAAAGCAAACATTTGGGAATCTGTTCTTGTTTTCATGTTTCTATCGGTTCCCCGGTACGGGGTTGTGTGTTTCCTCTGCAACAGCTGATGGCTGCACTGACACATCTCCGTCCCCATCCCAGGCTTGCTCAGGGGCTCCAGCACCGCTCCAGGAGGGTCCTGCCCTCGGGGGCTGGCAGGTGAGAGGTGCAAGCCTGGATTTTTCCAGGATTGCTTGGGTTTGGGGTTTTTTTTTCTAGCTTATTTTTATAAATAGCAGCCCCAGAACAGTCTGTTCCTTTTATTTATTTGTGTATCAAGTGGAGTGAATTTTAGTCCTGGCAGAAGATGCTGCATTGATGGCTCTAATAACTAAGAGCTCCTGTCTGTCCCAGCCCCAGCAAGGACGTGCCCCTCAGCTGCAGACCCTTGGGGGGCTTTGGGGCCATGAGCTGTGCCCGGGCTGGTCTGGCACCCTGCAAGGCAGGGAGGGAGGTGGGCAGAAGGGGCTGGAGAAGGGGGCTGCACTGGCCCCGAGCGCTGCAGACCACCGGGCACCACAGGGTAAGTCCCTGTCCGCTGCATTAGCGCTGGCCAGGGTGATGTGTGTTCCCATGTGCAGTGACCGTGGCGGTGGGGACGCCCCACCTCTGTCCACTCTGTTGATGACCCCTCAGCCTGCCTGCAACGCCGGAATAAAGCCATAGTCCCCTTCCCAGGTTGTGTATCAGCTTCTACCTGCAGCTAGTTTCTGGCATCTCTAACCAGAAGATGCTCAGGCTTCTGCTAAATGCTCAGTAAAACCAGTGCAATGGCTTCATGGATCACATGGGAGCATTCAGAGCTGGGAGCCTCTTGACTCCAGGTATGTTGGGACACAATAGGCCCCACTCCTGTCTTGCTGAGAGCCACCTAGAAGTCTCCCAGACTCCATCTTCCTGCTCAAACCATTACCCCAGGTAGTCTCCCACAGGGAGGCGCAGGTTCTGCATCCCCATTTCCCCATCCCTCTATTGCACCACCATCTCCTGCATCACCATGCTTTGGTTGACACATTTCTGCTCACCATTGATTTGGTTCCCTTGAAGGTAGAGGTTCTCGAGGTTAGTGCTGACCCGGGGGATCTTCTGGAGCCTGTTGTAAGACAGGTCCAGCTCGAGGATGCTGCTGCTGTTGAAAGTGTTGGTAGAGAGGCCTTGATTTGTCAGGCTGTTGTGGGACATCCGTACATATAGCAACTTGGGAGAGACCTTGAAATAGTCATCAGGGATGGTGTTGATATAGTTGTACTCTAGGTAGAGCTGCTCCAAAGCCATTGGGAGCCCATCAGGGACTTTCCTGAGGTGGTTGTAGCTCAGATCAGCAAGGATCAAGGACTTAAGCCCTTTGAGGGATGCTCCCATCTCAAAAATGTAGTTGTGGCTGAGGTACAGGGCTGTGAGGTTCTCCAGACCCTCCAGAGCATTGGAGGGGACCTTGGAGATCTGATTGTAAGACAAGTGGAGCTCTCTCAGGGACCGGGGCAAGGGGCTGGGCATCTTGGTTAGATTGTTGTTGTTCATGTACAGCCTCTCCAGGCTTTTGAGCTTGGCAAAGACCCTCTTGCCCATCTTCTCACTGGTGATCTGATTGTTGTGCAGTGCAAGCCATTCCAGCTCTGTGGCGTTGTCAAAAGCTCCTTCTTGGATGGCGGTGATCTGGTTATTCTGGAAGTAGACGTATTTCATCCGGGAAGGCACGAAGGGCAGGTACCTCAGGTTGCGGGTGTCACAGTACATGGCTGATGAGAAGTTAGGGGGACAATCGCACTCCTGGGGACATTGCCAGGAAGGGGCTTGCTGAGGTTCAGGGCCAGGCTCTGCTTCCGTGTCCGGAGCTGGGAGGTAAGAGTACACGTAAGGGGTGTTCTCATCCTCATAGTAGGGCATGTAGTTATAGGAGGACATACGAGACTGTCGCATGTAGTACTGTAACCAAGCCATGTCTTCTTCTTCGTTGTACTGGCCCAGGGAGGCTCCGCAGAGCCCAGCGATGATCAGGACAGTGGCCCAATGCATAGTGCAGATGCTGGAGGGACCTGCGTGGGGGAGAAACAGGGGGGAAACCATCAGCAGTGTCAGGTCTGACGTAAGGGCTAGAGGCAGGTGAGCTGCACCCCGTGGCCTGGGGATCCAGCGGGGTTGGATGTGATCACAGCCCTGCATGGGGCTGGTGGCACTTGGCAGCAGAGCTGGAGAACCAGGGGGCCTGAGTGAATCCTACACAAAAAAATGCGGCTGCAGACATGTCCCCTGTTTGAAGTTACCCGATCTCTCCCTTTTCACCTCATGCTTGCTAGAAACCTCCATCCTAGTGGATATTTGCTTGCAAAATCTTCACTTATGGGTATTTCTGTCATAAGTGAGTAGAGGATGGAGAGACGGGCACGTGGTCTGAATCTGCGTAAGGTGATGCAGCTCTGCCCCGAGGTGCCCAGGACTCGTTTGTGCTGGCTTTGCACAGGAGGGAGGAGGAAGGACTCGGCCACTCTCCAGCCAAGCGGAGGAGAGTGGTAGCTGTGAGAACAGGTTGATGGAGCTCAAGGCATGTTTCGATGGAGCTATATTTATGCTACACTCGCTGGTGACATGATTCGCTGTGGGTTTCATCCAGCTCTCCCTTCCCCCACCAAAACGCAGGATGCTCATGCTGCTCAGGACTGATGTAAATCCTGGTAAACAAGTTCTGGCTTATTTTTGAAATGAAACCACTTTCAAGCTTAGATTTCCTGAGCTCAGCCCCGACACGAAAAGGGGCAGCATCTGCTGGCCCCTTGAGGCCAGCATGACCAGGGAGAGAGGGAGCCGTCACCAGACCTGGTGCTTGAACCCTGCTTGTGAAGTTCAGCCTGCCGAGGGCTGGAATCCAGAAGAGAGCAGGGCTGAGGGCTCGGAGTAAGGCAAACCTGTCCCTGAGCCTTTACAGCCGCCCCATGCCATGCCCAGGGCGGTGTGCCGGCACACCGTGGCACTGACGGCAGGAGGATTCCAGCTATGGCCGTTCATCCTGACTCTCGGTGCTAAAGGAGCAGGCAGAGCGGCCTGGAGCGAAGCAGCTTGAAATGCCTCCAAGAAATACGCGGGGCCGTGCTGCTCGGAGGGGGAGAGGAGCCGCTGCTGCCTGCTGGCTTCTATATACGTGGCTGGGAGCACAGAGCTGTGGAGCTGTCGGTGCATGGCTGCCAGCTCCGCTCCGGCAGCCGCCATGCGGGCAACGTGTGAGCACGGGCCAGTTTGCCACCTCGCCATTCCAGGGGGTGGCTGTAGGGTCTCCCGATGAAACCTTGCTGCATCCCCACCCTGCAGCGAGGAGGGGACGTCTCACCCAGCACACAAAGAGGGCACAGTTTGCTCCGAGGCAGCGGCTGCCCTGCCACCAAGGCACCCTGGCAGGCTGCTCCCGCTGGAAGAAAAGAGGGATTGAGACAGTGGCGGGCAGGCATGGCTCCCTCACTTTCTCCTTCTATCTTTCCTTCCCCCTCCACTTGCTTATGCAGCTGAGGGGCAGACGAGATGTGGTCCTCTGGGATGCTGTATGCAATGGGGGAGCTTGGCAGTGGCAGAGGAGTTTCTTCTCCTCCCTCCTGCTCCAGGGCACTCTGCCCGCTGAAGTACCAGAGCTGTCCGGCTCCACGCAGGGGCTTCTCCACCCATGCGGAGCCGCTTGGCACCCCCTTCCCAGGGGGCCACTCTGCAGGGCAGGATCGATCCATGGGGTCCTTCCACCTTTCCTAGTGGCACCCTTCAACATACCAGTAACCCCAGAGCCTGTCCTCAGCAGACACCACTGCTCCCCCACCTCATTTGAAGGTTGCTTCTCCCCTCCCCAGTGGGCTTCATCCCTGGTTTTGGGGTGGGATCTGCGCTGAGTGTGCCAGCCACGAGATCTGTGTCATCTCCTGGTCTCCACACTCCCGTGACAGAGGCTGTCAGGTTAATGGGGTCAGCTCCTCACCCTGAAAGGGAGCAGCTTTTGGAGCAAGGAGCTTCACAGTCTGTGGCCATCCATGGAGTTGGCCCATTGCTGCTGTGCCAGACATGAAACCAGGTCCCCCTTCCCCTGCACGCTGGCAGACAGGATGGGCAGAGCTGTGCAGAGATGGGCACGGGGACAGCGAGCAGGCAGTGCCCGCACCTGGGTGTTGATGGCTATGGGTGTCCAGCTCCCGGCCAAGTGGGCAAGGAGCTGCCAGAGGGGTAAGAGATGTGGCTAGCAGGAGAGGGCTTCCCCACTGTGGTGGCTTGGGAGCGCTGGCGTTCAAGCTGTGCCACCCGTGTCGCTGGCATGTGCTTCGCATGGCAGCCGCCCGCCCGCCGAGGCAAGGGTATGGAAATCAGGCTTCAAAAAAAAAAAAAAAATCATAATAAATATAGAGAAGGACTTACCAAGGTAAGAGCCTCCTTTCCAAAGCCTCGCTGCTCTTCTCCGGGATCTCCCGTGTGTCAAGCAGCATGTGAGTGTGTCTCCCGATTCGCAAAGGCTGGTGCCCGCCCTAGATCCCAGATCAAATATTGTGCTTGCAGGTCACGGGCTCGGCAGGTTTTTTTTGGGGAGTGACCTCCCAGCAGCAGCCAGTTTGCAGGAGAGACTGAAGAGACCCTAATGCTGCCTGGCGTTATAAATAACCTGCTTTTTCTTTCCTCCCTCTCTCTCTCTCTCTCTCTCTCTCTCTCTCTCCCGTCTTTTCTCATAGGAGTGTTGGCACTTTTCAGGCACTCTCTGTTTAACGAGTTAGTGGAATCGGGGATGTTGTTTTTAAAAGGGCTGTTGTTAGGTCTCCTGTGTTTCTCATCAGGAAAGGATGAGGAGGCCCCTGGCCAGATGAAAAAATATCTGATTTTGAGGCGCTGAGGATGTGATTCTTAGGGAGACATGAGAAAGTATCTTTAACTTTTGCCGTACCAGGGGAAGAGACGTTAGTGCCTGCTCTGACTGCAGCCTGGGCTTCTTCCCCAGGAAGCCTCAGTTTATGCAGTCCTGCTATTAAATATTTAGGATAAACATTTCCATGAACGATAAGGCTGCAGCATCCAAGGTAAATAAATTGCCTACCAAAGGGCCACTGTGACAGCAGGAATTTGTCTTAAGCGTGGCAGGAGAGAGATGCCAAGCTGGCATTTCTGCAGACTGTGCCCATCCGCCCGGGATGGGGGTGTCGTTCCGCCCCCCTCCCCCTGAGGCTGACCCAGGGGTGGGTACGGGGGAACTGGGCAGGGGAGCGTGTGCTGAGGGTGACCCAGTTGGGCAGCGACACAAGAGCTCTCAGCTCTCCCTACCACAACGCTCATTGCTTCCGAGTGCCAGCCTTGCCCTGCGGGGGTCCTGTAAAGTGGGGGAGCAGTGGGCACTGTCACAGCCCCCCCCCGTCCCCATCCTGGCTCTCCGTGCACTTCAGCTTTGGCGACAGCTCTTCCAGGGCTGTCGAAGCATTTCCTTCACAAGGAAAGGAAAGGAGGAGCCCTGACTGCCCATTGCCATCCCATGCCCGGCTCCAGCAGCACGCCCAGGTCCTCCCAGGAGCCTGGAATTACTTAGTGAAGCTCAGCAGGTGCCAGACTCCCTCTGGGCTTGCTTTCTCCTTGCTCTCCATCGAAATTTCCCAGCCAAAACATCCTCTTCCCCTGGGGAGCCTTGCAAAGATCTTTATCACTCCAAGGTCCTTGTTGTAAGGAGGAGGAATGTGCAGGGTGGTTGGCGGCCGGGGTTGCGAGGGACACGCTGTACAGTGGGGACTTTGCCAGAAAGCCGGTCTATTTGGGCAGGAAGACTGTGCCTGGAAAGCACAGCTCGCTGCACTGCAGCACGGGGCCGGGCTCTGCGAGGAGAGAGGATTCGGAGAAAGCCTTGCCTTTGAGTGGGAAAAGAGGACGGGGGGGTTGCGCTGCCTAAAAGGAGGTAAAACCCTAATAAAGAGGGGTGGGGGCTTTCATTCAGCTGGTAGCATCTCTTCTTCCCCATTGAGCATTGCCATGGCAGCTTGCAGCGGTGCGGGGCAGCTGGAGAAGAGCTCTTGCCATGGGCGGAGAGGTGGTTTGAGGCTCTGGGCTGATGTGGAGAATGACCCCGCTTGGAGGGATTTGTTCCAGCTGCCAGGGAGCTCTGTTCCAGGGAAAATGGTGGGGAGGGTAGTGGCAGCCAGTAACATCTGCTGCTCAGCACTTGGATGGTGTCAACCAGCGTCACATCTCTGGCAGCTAGAGGTGTCCTGATGGCCAACAGCTCGGAGGCTTTTGCAGGGCTTGGATGTTTTTCTGGAAAAGCAAATTGTCCCCAGCTAGATTAGATAAGGAGTGTGGTCTCTTTGCCTTCTGGAAGTTAAAAATATTCATGACCCGAGGCATGCATCCTTTGGGGAAGGCTGTCCTGCAGCACGTGCTGGGGTTGGGCACCCCCTGTGGGTGTCAGGGGCTGGTGGTCCCCCAGGGGATGCTGAGGAGCTCTCCCCACATGAGCTGGCTCTGAATGGTGCCATTCCCCGTGGCCACATCCCCCTTTCCCAGCCTAAACCAGAAAATAACCACGTGTTTAAGCTCATCTTGTGTGTTCCCCACAGTCAACAGGACTTTCTGTTGAATCTCATCCTAACCAGTTTAGGATTACCTCAGGCAAATGAAAATTTACCATCTAAAGAACCATATATGTCTTTTTTTTCTCCATCCAGCCTTGAAATCTCATGCTCCAGATGTCCAGCATCGCCCAAGCTGCTAGCAGAGCTGTCCTGCTTGGTCTGTTTGCCTGGCGTGAGGTGGGCGTTGATCAGAGCTCAGTGCTACTGCTCATTTCAGGCCAGTGCAAAACAGCTCCTCTCGGTTCCCAAGTGATTTCCATGAAACTTTTTCAACATCTCCTCCTATAAACCCCTTTTCCCTACTGCTGACAGTTCAAAGAAAGCCCTGAACTGGTGACAGGAGCTGGGAACATGCTGTCCTGCTTGATTGAAGCCAGTGGTCCCTATCGCTGCGTAATCTCATCCGGAGCAGTTACTCCAATGGCCACGGTCTGCATCTCATCGGGGCCAGACAGATGCCTGTATTGGTTTGCTTTGGTTTTCTAAACCAAACTGATGTGAACAGTGTCTATTTTGGTTGGGTTTGTTCCAGCTGTTTTGATCAACTGCTCTTGAGCTTTGTATTTGAAACCACCGAATCTGGCCCTGAGTTTGCCTTTACTTTGCAAATCCTGCGCTCAGAGCCGGGAGCCCTGTCTTCTCCGCAGATGGACACGGGTTTGTCAGGATGCTTTTGGCACAGGGACCGAATGCTTCAGAGCATAACAAAGAAACAAAACTCTGATGCTTCTGCTAAGGCTAAAGCTCGTTCTGCCTGGGTGAAGGGAGAACTACTAAACCTACCACGGGCATCCAAAACCAGTGACTGTCAGAAGCGTGGCTACTTCTGAGCAGCTTCCCTTTTTACTCATGGAAATGTTATTTCTGCCTCTTCCACATTTCCAAGAACTTTCAGCTCTGCTGGAGCTGTTGGCTTCTCTGTCCTCCTACTCATGCTATTTTCTTTAATTTCCATGGCCCTCCCCATCCTGGGAGGGGGTTACCAGTCCCACTGGGCTCAGGGTGCTTGAAGACAGGGCTGCTTGTGTAGCAATCTCACCGTGTGCTGCTCTGGCTGCCTGGCAGGTCCTGCAGGTCCTTTCCTAGACCTTGTCTTTAAAGACAGATCCCTGAAGGTCCCAGCTGCTCTTTTAAGGGACTCCAGTGACAAGAGTCTAAGCAGAAGCCAAGGAGACCTTGTCCATTGGCATCTCCAGCCTTGCTCAGGCAGGGTGGGTGGAAACGCGTGGGGCATCACCTGCAGAGCCTGTGTGGCGGAGGGACCCATGAAGCCATGATCTGGAGCCCCTTCTTTGCATCAGACCTCCTGACAAAGCTTGTGCCACAAACACCTGAGCGGAAAGGCTCTGGAGCCAGTACCTGGAGATCCATGGCTCCCAGGTTTGCATGGTCTTTCTGGATGTTTGCAGCCTAAAGCTCCTCTTCCTCGCTAGTCCTGGCTCTTTCCAGCCATTCTAAAATGCAGAGAGACTTCTTGTGTGGACGCTGGCAGCAAGTGCCCTTCTCCAGGTACCTCTGCATCGCTCCATCCCACCGTGCCATGCAGGGAACCCTCTCCCTCCTCTAACCATGCCCTGGGGCCAGAGCTGGTGTCTGAGGTGTGGCTTGGGCTCCCCTGCACCTAGGGGAGCAGCACCGTGACTTTCAGAGCAGTTTTCATCTCGGATGGGCCCCCCAGAGCTGTGCTGCTCCTTTTCAAAGGGCTCTGCCAAAACCAAACTCACCTGGAAGCTCCCACCTGATTTCTGAGGACGGCCGCAATGCGAGCAGGCAGTGGAAAGGCAGGCGGGGAAACGGAGTCCTTAGGGGATGCAGGCAGCGGGTGGGGGGGAGCAGGGATTATTGCGTCCCTTTGGGCTCAGCCTTGGCCGAGTCGGGTGGAGGGAACACGCTCAACATCTGGCAAATGTCTGCACTGGGCGGCTGCAGCCTCCTCTCCCAAAACGCAGAGGTCAGCGTGGAAGGGCAGGGCGAACCCTGCCTCGACCTCCCGTCTCACCCCGGCCTCCCTTTTCCCTTTTTTCTTTTTTAGCGGTACATTCTTCAGCCCAAACAACATTCTTGAATCGAGATTTGAGGCAATCTGGAGGGAGTCGGTCACTTGGAGGTGGTGCGACTGCCGAGCGAGCCCCGGGCTCTGCTGGAAACTCTGACTCGGGCACGGGCTTTCGGGGCGATGCTCTCGCTACAGCTCCCGTGTATCAGCACAGTCCGACGCTCCCGGGGCTCCTGGGGTCACTCTGTTTCCATGGGAGGTGCTTCAAAGCAAGCTGCAAGGGCTCAGCCCAGGCTTTCCCTGGCTAGAAACGGAATGACAGGCAGCCCTCGGCTGGGAATCCTCGCCGCTGTCTGTTCCCCTCCTCTCCCTCCCGCGGGACACCCGGGGTTGTGAAATTGGTGGCCGGCTGCAGCCCCGCTCACTCCCTCGCCCCAGCCCCAGCTGCTCCGTGCCTTGGGGCTCCAAAAAAGAGCCTGCACCGGTGAGGTGCCTTGGCACCAAAGGTAAGGGGGTTGCCAGCTCCTGGCCCCCACCCATGTCCTGTTGCCGCTTCTCTGTCCCCTGCCCTGGAGATGGAACGGGGACCCAGTGCCACCCCCGAGTGATGCCCGCCTTTGCACTGTGCAGAGCAGCCCCGCAGCCCCCGTCCCCCCATCCTCCCTCATCCATCTCGCTGTGGTCCAGCAGTGAGCAGGGCCAGGCTGTGCAGTAGCCACAGGCGGCTCCTATTTGCCTCCAGCATGTCTTGGGGAGGGTGCATGGGGGAGGGAGAGCAAACCCCAAATTGCCCCTTACCCTCCCCAGCCGCTGACTTGGCACGGCTGCCAGCACTGGGAAATGCTAGTTTGGCTGGGGAAGCCTTTGCCCCATCCCACCGTAATTACAGGCTGTCTGTGGGGCTCTGGAGCCTCATGTAATAACTCCTTGGTCTCTTGGGGCCTGTGGGTTATTACGGGGTGGACTCAACCCTTCCAGCACCCAGACCCAGGAATGTCCCTGCAGCCTGTTCCACAGCTCCCAGCCCCACAGACGTGGCTCTGGATGCCCAATGGTCTCAGCGTGTGTGCTCTCATCCCCCTCCCTCCAAAGCCAAGACACTGGATTTCTTAAATCTCTGTCTATGGGCTCCGGTGCCTCTCCCCTTGCAGCGTGGCTGGTGCCCTGGGCTGTGCTGGGAGAGGATGTCTCGGCACAAAGAGGGTCAGAGCTTATTAGAACCACTGTAAAATGTGTTTGAAAAGGTTAAGTGCTTAATTTGGAACAGAGCTGGAAACTATGAAGCGTTTCCTCATCCAGTCGCTCCCTCGCCTGTCCCTTGGCGTATGCTTTACACTGCTAACATCTCCACGGCTAACGGAGGCTGGTTACGAGCACGCAGTGAAATACCTTTGAGAGTCTCCGGGTTTTGCAGAGGAGCCAGGAGAGCCGTTTGCACAAGATTAGCCAAGTGCAAATCCACTCGGGAGGACAGCTGTGAAGATCACCAAGTCCTGTCAGGTGTCACAGGCTCTGCTGCTGCTGCTGCCGTGATTTATTGCCTGTGCCCGGGCTTGTGATGCAGATGTTTGCCCACAGCTGGGTGGGCATCACTCGGTTCTGCTTGTGCGTATCACAAGGTGTTAGGACCGGACCTGGCAGGACGCTGACACCCTCCCAGCCCTGTTTGCAGGACCGCCGTACCCCGATCCGCTGCAGCCTGGCACACGACCTGCCTCTGTGCCCCAGGATGATGGGTGTCCAAACCCAGAGCCCCCATGCTCAGCCATCACAGGGCAGAGCAGCTCTGCTGGGATGTGGCAGCAGCTCGCTGCCCCTCGCCCGACCTTAGGAGGGGACAGGGGCACAGGAAACCCCAGGACATTTGCCGGTGGTGATTGCTCTGTGCTTTGAGGCTGAGCAAGGTGTCCCACCGGGACCCAGCTGCCTCTCCCCTTCTTTCCCCTCCGTAGCATCAAGGTAGCTCTGAAGGCTGCCAGGCACTGGCTGCAGCTGTCCAAGGAGCAGAAGGAAAAAATGCAGCGTTTCCTTGCTCAGAGCCTTCAATTCATGTTTTCAAAGGCCCTTTGAATGCTTGGCTCCTCTCTGAAGCCTCCCAGCTCTCCTGAACAAACAGCAGGAGGGAACAGGTTCATTCCAGCCCATTGACTGAGGCTCCTGGATGGGGAAAATCTCACGTCATGTTTCCTACAAGCAGGGAGACTTGGAGCCCTCTTGCAAAGCACTGAGCCCAAGAGACACATCTCTACCTGTCCCCAAACCCGTCCCCAACCCTGTCCCCCAGCCCCAGGTCTCTGCTCTCCAGCTTTGAGGGCTTGGTGCAGACCTCCTCCTCCTCCCAGGCGAGCTTGGTACCCAAACCTCTCTGCAAACAGGGTTGCAGACACGCTGGGAGCCAAATATAAACCTGTGTAGAGATTAATAAATTATAACCAGCAGTCTGAGCTGCATCAGGCACCAAACAGGGAGAGGGTCCTGGTGCACAGAGCTGCGCTGCTGGGGGTCCCTCCTGGCTCAGCAGGAACAGTTGGAGAGGAGCAGGGTGAACATCCCCCATACCGGGGTGCCTTTAAAACCACACATCTATCATTAAACTATGCTAACACTCTTAAAATGTACAGTTTCCCAAATCTACTCCCCTGTTAGTGAAATGCAGCCAGCTCTGGGGTGGGGGTGGCAGGGCCCGATCCTGTCCCACTGTGCCCTCTGCAGCCAGGTGCATCCCTGCAGCCCCGTGATGGGCACCGAACCTGGCTGTCCCGTGGTGAGCTCAGCCCTTCCCCAGTGCCTGGTGGTTCCTTCCAGCTTCCCAGATGCCCCCGGCTCTGGGAAGGTCACGGCACTGAACTCCCCTCCCAAATGGTGCGTGGGTTGTTTTTCTCTCTAAAGCATCTGAAATATGAAAAAAAAAAAAGGAGAAGAAAAGCGAAACATCAGCTGCCTGGGAAACCCATTAGCGTTCCTGCCTGCTCCTGCCACCTGGCTTCCTGCACT
This sequence comes from Burhinus oedicnemus, assembly GCA_008921705.1. NCBI lineage: Eukaryota > Metazoa > Chordata > Aves > Charadriiformes > Burhinidae > Burhinus > Burhinus oedicnemus. The sequence continues at coordinate 342,189 of VFFE01007207.1, forward strand.
AGCAAACAAATCAAAACGTCCCTCTGCCCGGAGCCTCTTTGCCCTGGCATCATTTTGCCCGGAGCAGAGCTAAGCCCTGCCAGGGGCCACTGCAGCGAACCTCTGCCCTCCTTTGCCCCGGCTCTCATCGCCACGCTCGGGCCTTCTTCTGAGCTGCAAACACTCCTCCAGATTAAAGGCAGGCATGGTTTTCTTTTTTTTTTTTTTTTAATAAGAAAAAAAAAAGCTTTGGAGATAAACAGGAGCAAGAAGCAGGGCGTGGGCGTTCGCTGCTTTCGCTGCTGTTCAGCTGAATTGAGCTGTTTGGGGGAAACTTGGGGTCCTGGCAGCGCCTTCGCAATTCAGGGAGATAAAAAGAGCATCTAGAAGGAGGTGGCGTTGGAGGGACAGGACCGTCCCCTCGGGTTTGGGGTGGTGATGCTCCTCTGTGCCATGTCCCAGGCTCTGGGGTGCATCCCTTGTGCCCTGTCCGCCTCTTCCCCCCAGAGGGTGGGCACTGGATGGGGATAATCCCCTGGGCAGGGTGCTGCAGCCCCATGGAGCGGGGACAGGCAGGGGCCGGGGTGGCGAGGGACTGCGGGGGGTCCGTGGGCAGATGCGGCAGAGCTGGGGGTGGGCTGGGTGCTGCAGAGCTCACGCGGGTGCTGTCAGCCCGTGAGCAATAATTAGCAATGATCAAAGCGGCTTCTTCCCGACAGCCCTGAATACGGATGCCTGGAAATCTCGGCGAGCTTTCGGGCTGCTGGCAGGGAGAAAACAACACCCGCTCCTGCCTGCGGGCAAGTGCCTCCTGCGGGCAGATGTCTGCTGGGGCTGAGCTGCTGCCGGGACCCCCAGCACCAGTGTGGTGATTTTTGGGGGGGCTCAGGGTGAGTGGCCCCATGGGCAGAGCTGTGCATGGGTTGCTGGTGTGCAGTGCACGGGGGGCGGTCTGCTCCCAGCCTGGCAGACCTGGCATCACTGCATCTCTGCAAGTCAAGAAGAAAGAGTTAAGGAGAATAAGGAGGAGAGTCTGGCAGCTCCTTGGGGACTGGAGCAGGCTGAGAAATGCGATGGTGCAGCTGCCGAGCCACCCCAGCCTGCTATTTGGCCCTGAGGGGCTGTCCCCACAGCTGGGGCACCCGTGTCCCTGCCGCAGGCTCTCTCCTGGGTTATCCCAGCGGAGCGTGTTGCTGCCTGGAGCTGGCACTAACCCCCTGCACTGGAATCAGAGGCTGGCAGACCTCTGCTCCCGCGCCCCTGCCTGCATTTCCCTCCTCAGAGGCGCCCACAGCGGGAGGGTTGGATGAGACGTGCCCCGGCCATGCTACATGTGGTTTGATAAATTCTTGCTTTGTTTTCGTTCGATTTCCGCTGGCCCTCCCCGAGGACAGTGTGTGCGGGCTGATCAGAGTGGGGACGGCTGCCAGCTGCCTCCACTCCATCATCCCCAGCAGGGACACCAGTGGCTTCTCCTCCTGCCCTCGGGGTACCTGTTCACGCTGGGAGAAGCTCTTTCCAGGACCCAGCTCCTCTCCCCTGCTGCCACTGGCTGCAGCAGCTCCGTGGGTGTGCGAGATGCCCCCACACTCTGCTCCACAGAAACAAGCAGGAATCCATGGCAAACCCCTGCCCAGCGCTCCTGGCCTCCTCCCAGCCTCAGCCCACCGAGCGGAGGCATCCAGAAAAGCCCCGTTCTCCCCCAAACCAGTCCCAGCAATTTCCCCACTCACCCTGACCCGCTTTGCTTGCTCAGGGCTTGCACCTCGGCTGCATCCCCACCTGCACGGCCCCCAGAGCCCCCGGGTGTTCTTCTCCCCCCTTCTTCTCTTTGCAATTGTGCACTGGAGCACATTGTGGCTGGCGGCCCCGGGACCTCTCCCTGGCTCTTGGGCTCAGTTTTGTCTCTGCCTTCAAAGAGAGGGAAACCGCTGCCGAGCTGAGCCCGACGGCCAGCCTTGGAAAAGAGGACGGCTGGTGCCTCAGGCGTGAAGGGGAAGGGCTGAACCTGAGCCACGGGTCCAGTTTTGGGGATGCTCTCGGCGCTCCCACCGTGTGCCCCCTTTGCTGCTTGCACAGCCATCCTCTCAGCTGCTATGTGCAAGCATGCTGTGCAAGCATCGCACCGTGTCCGGGACACGGGACAGTCCTGGGGGTGTGAAAACACTGGGGATATTCCTGTATTTCCCCGGGAAGAGCCAGGCTGGTTGTGGCTCAGCCCCAAGCACGGTGTTTGCTGCCCTCCTCGAGAGGGGCGAGGAAAGGGGGTGCCCGAAGTGGGGCCAAGCTAAATACGGGGCTGAGAGGTAGGTGGGCTACTAGTCCCCAAGAGTAGGCTCAGGGAAAACAGCTCCAGCTATAAGGATTTCCTTCCTTTATTATTTCTTTTTTGGAGATTGCTCCAGCTCCTGCTCTCCCTGCCGACAGCCAGCTCCCTCCCGGCCGGCACCGCGCTGGAGGGAGGGGTTGGCTGCCTGTGGCTTTCTCCCTTTTCCCTGCAAGACCGAGATGCTGATGTGTAAGCTCTGGGTCTCTTTGGCTCCCCAGGTCCTCCATGGCTGAAGTGGCGGCTGTGGGGAGGAGGCAGCCAGGAAGCCGCCCCTATAGACGCTGCTATACTCCTCCAAGCTCCTGCTTATACATTTCCGCTGCTGTCTGCCTGTGCTGGAGCGGGAACGTGCCTCTCCGAAGCAGCATGGGGATTAACGGGCTGTAAGGAACAGGGTAGCTCTCGCTGTGCCGTCCCTGTCCCAGCCGGCAGCGGGTGCAGCCGCGGCATGGCCAAGCCCTTAGCCGGCTCCGCTCCAGCAGCTCCTCCGGAACATCCTGGCTCAAAGCAATTTTACAACAAGCCTTCACTTCCAGGGAGTCTGACCTTTTCATTAATAAATCAGCTGTGTTATTGAACGTATGAATAATACATGATCACACCCAGCCCTGCGCTAAGCTCTGTGTGTAAAATTTAATTAATCCTCTCACGTAACGCCCCCGAGGGCCGGTGATGAATGGTTACGCACAGCTTGGGCTGCCAGCGGTACCCAGCAATAGCTCCAGAGCATCCCGGCCCCAGCAGCCGCATCCCGCTCACCCCGGGGGGGTTTCCCTCCAGCAATTTCTTTGGATGTTTCTTTCTCTGGGTGTTTTAAAGGGGAAAATTCCCCTTTGCTATGGAGCTGCTGTAGGAAACCCCTGCAGCATCCTCTCACCCAGCATTTCCTCTGGGAAATAACATCGTTTTTTTCTTTCCCCGACCTTTTCCTGCTGTGGCTGTTAATAATGTGAAATCCTAAGTAAATGTCTCCATTCAGGTGTGTTTAACAGGAAACCATGCGCAAACACCATCACCACTGGTGCAATCTCCAGGAGACCCCCAGGTATTTAAATGGGAATCGGCCCCAAAGATGGCCTTGATCCCAGCGGGGTCCTTCCCTCCAGCTGCCACATGGGAGGGGTGGGAACGCGTTTGCTTGTTTTTAAACTCGACAAAAGCTTTGACCCCGTGGATGGTGCCAGGGAGAGTGTTAGTTTGATTCCGGGGGGGGGGCATGCTGTTTCCTCCCAGGCTTTGCTGCTGCCCGTTGCTCCTCTCACTCCCCTGTTTAACCTCGCAAGTGCTGGGGATACGGCGGGGGCTCCGGCAGCGGCTGCCTTGGCTCTGCTCCCCGAGTCAATGGGCTGGGGGTCTTGCAGGGGAAACCACAGCAGCCCGGGATTAATTAGCAAGCAGCACAACGAGGTCTGGTAATGATTACACACACCCTTCGCCAGGAAGCAGCTGCAGACTCACGTGGCCGCTGCATGGGGGGCGCTGAGCCCCTCCTGCCCTCTGGCAGACCCCCGGCTCAGCACCTTGCCCGGCACCCTGCAGCCCAAGCAGGACAGCACCCGCTGCCCCCCGTCACGGGGCTGCCTGGGGCCACGGGTGCGAGTGGGAGGGTTTGGGTGGGCAGCACGTGCGTGGCTGGAGCCGGGGGGCTGCGTGTGGGGGGAGCCCAGCTCTTGGGACATGCAGGGGCACCCAGCCTTGGCTGCGCTTTGTGGCTGTGCCGGCTGTGCCGTGGTGCTGCGCGGTGCTGGAGATGGAAACCAGCTGCCACGCTCTCCCTCTAGCGGACACGGCCCGTGGGTGGGTGGGGGGGTGGGGACCCCACTCAGCTCCCCACTCCTGGTGCTCCCTGGGAGGTGATGTGCCGTGGGCTTTTTGGTATATCGGCACAGGCACTGGGGATGCTCCTGCCATCCCTGCTCCCAGCTGACTTTGGTGCGGCAGTGACGGGATGGAGCGCTTCATGCACAGCCGTTGCTTGTGGGTGTCACAGGGAAGAGGACAAGATCACACAGGGGCTCCAGAGGGGTGGTTCAGAGCTGGTGGGAGCTGGCACTGGTCCCCCCAACATGGGGAAAGCTCTGCCTGCTCTCACCAGCAGAGGTGCCGGCCCCTGTTTGCCACCTCTCCCCACCCCAGCATGCAGCGTTTCAGTGAATATGCTGAAAAATAAACATGTTTCCTTATAGCTCCACATGCACAAATGTTACCCTTGGCTGCACGCGAGGGGCCGGCCGCCCTGGGACTGAAGGGGCTTTTGTTGGGGAAACGGCTGCAAGAGTAATTTGAAAACTTCTAGGTTTCTCTTCCTGCCTCCTTCTCCCAACCTTTCCCCGGCCAGCAAAGGTGATTCTGGGGGGTTTACAGCTCTGCCACACGGCTGCAGCCTGCATGGCTCGGGGAGCATCCCCCTTCACTGGGGCAACCGCTGAAGCCCAAGCCCCTGCACTGCAAGCTCCTTCCCAGCTTTTCTCCCTGCTCCCTGCGGGCTGTATGCCCTGGGCTTCCTCCTCTCTCCCTCCCAGCCCTCTCAATTAAATGTTTCTGAGCAAGGTTGTCTTGAAGTGTCTGCAGCTTCAAAATCCCCGGCAGGTTGCCACTGAGGAGCGGTTTCAAAGGCTTTAACCGCTCTCTGATAGTGGCTCCATGCCGGTGCTGGGAGCTGGTGTAGCTCCAGGGTGGCTGCATGCAGCCAGCGGGACCCGGGCACGGGGACGAAATGGCCCAAGGCACCACTGTCCCCAGGTTTTTAAGAAATGCTGGTCAGGGTCACCAAACCTCCCAGCCCTTCGTGCATGGGTCAAGCCCTGGGTGTGTCTCTCTGCCGACAACCAGGACAGGGCTGGAGCCAGCCCAGTATGGAAACATCACTTGTTTGCATCCGTAGCTACGGCTATTTTCTTTAATAGCCAACAGCTACATAAGGAGTTTGATTTCATGTGTCAGGACGGTGTCTGATGGAAAGAAACCGGGCAGTAGCTGGGCGAGTGTGTGAGCAACGCCAGAGTGATGGGGAATGCTCAGCCTTGAATTCGGGAGCTCTGACTTGGTGTGTGAGGCTCGTGGTTTGCCAGGCCACCGGCTGCCTGCTCAGAGAGGAGTTAAGAGAAATGCAGGCTGTAAAGCTGCTGCTCAGGATGGTCCCTCCTGCGCCCTGGGGACAATTTCCAGCTGCAGAGCAGAGGACTGTGCCAGCCCCAGCCACAGCTTGGCAGATGGTCCAAGGAGCCACCAGGCTGGGATGTCCTGCTGCCTGTGCCGGCTGTGGTGGGGCAGCTCTGGCGTGGGGTCTGAGGGACATAGGGCTGCACGATGCCATCGGGACGAGGCCGCAGGCTCCTGGACAGAGGGGGACAGACACTCCAGATGTGCATTTCATTCCGATTTAATCAGATATTTACTGTGAGACCATAAAGCCATGAACAGCTCTTGGACGTGTTTCCAGGGCTATTCCCCAGCCTCTTCCCCAGCACAGCCACCATCTCCCACCACCAAGCCTTTCCCTTGCTGTTTAATTGCCTCACTTAATCAATGCAAATGAGTTATGAGGCATGAATGGTCTCTGATCCTGGTGCAAATCCCTGTAAAACGTGCAGCTGGAAAAACTCTTCCCCAGCCTTTGGCTGGTTTTCCTTCGTATTTGCTGAAGCATGGTGCTGCTGCCCTCCCAGAGACAGGCTGTACCTGCCAAGGGGGGCGTCTGTTTGTCCACAGGATGCCGGCAATCCCACCCACAACATGCCCTGTGCTGGGGTGGCTGGCAGAGCTCACCTGGGAGCATCGGAGAGCATGACTCAGGGCACCAGGTACCCCCGACAGCTAGAAAATCGTCAGGGCTTTTCCTTCTGTGCTGTTCTCATAGCAGCATGGCTCTGGCCTCATCTGCCTCCTCACCAATGTCTTCAGCTTCCACGCCTGCCCTGAGCCACAGGTGCTGCATGGTCCATTCCCTGCACTCCTCGCTGGGCATATTTTAATAACCCTGTGATGCCTCTGTCTTGTACACAGCCCCTGCTCATGTTTGGCAGGTTGGCCAGGCTCGGACATGCTGAGCCATATTAATTTCCAGTCCTGCATGAAACGTACTGAACCCTGGTGGTGCATTTGCAAGAGTCAACCCTTTGGGGGTTTATTGAACGGTTCCTTCTTGCAAATGTGAGAGAGGTTGGTTGTGAAGCATCAATGGTTTCCTTGGAGGACAACAGCTGGATCTATTGATGTGGTCAGCCATCGATCGATCCATCCACCCATCCATCTATGCACCCATCCATCCATCTACCCATCGATCCATCCACCCATCCACTCATCGATCCATCCACCCATCCACTCATCCATCCATCCATCCATCCATCCACCCATCCATTCATCCACCCATCCACTCATCCATCCATCCATCCATCCATCCATCCACCCACCCATCCATTCATCCACCCATCCACTCATCCATCCATCCGTCTATCCATCAATTCACCCATCCATCTACCCACCCATCCATCAACCCCCCAAGCAACCCTTGCTACCCCATGTGTGCAGAAGGAAGGTATGAAGGCAGGGAGGGAGATGGGTCCACACAGAGATGATGGAGACCTGCGGGATGTGCCTGTCGGGTGCTGGGGATGGACAAGGGGAGCGAGGGGCCAAGGGGTGGCAAGCACCGTGTGGCCATGGCCGTGCTGCACACGCCGGTGCAGCCACTGGGGTTGCTGGCAGAGGCCGGGCTGCTGGCGAGACGCAGCTGGATGGCTCTGCTTTTTTCCAGGCTTGTGTCTCAGTTTCTCTTTATTTTATGTGTTTTTATTTCCTATTAAAAGCACGCTGTCTCATTTCCTCCATGAAAAACAAGGCTCTTTCAGCGAGATGAATTCCTCCAGCTCCAGCAAAGCCCCAGTCTGCACTGAAAAATAAACAGGCTGTGCGGGATGCAGCCACCTTATCCCCACGTCCCTCGCTGCCCCACGGCCCCCGCTGCCAGTGCTGGGGTCGGCTCAGGGCAGGGATGCTGAATCCCCTCCCTGGGGGCAGAGGGACGGTGTCTGCAGACGTCCGTGGAGCCAGCGCCGTTTGCTGCCCTGTGCCTCCCTTTCCCTCCCAGGAACCTTCCTGGTTTCGGGCAGGGTTTGGTGGCGGCTAAAGGAGGAGGAACCAGTGACACTTTTCCAGGCTGCTGTGTCCTCTTGCCATGTTGGGAAGATGCTGGGGACCACAGCAAAGGGCCTGGAGCCCTCTCGGACCTTGGCATCTGCAACCCTCCACCCACAGGAGAGACAGGTCCTCGGAGGCTACGGGAGCAGCTACCAGAGCATCTGCCTCAGCTGGAAGCAGCGGCTCAGATGCCTTCGAGATGAAAACACTTCCTCTGCCGCTCCACCTCCACCTGACATTTGGGAAAGCAGAGCTGCAGCTCCCTGGAGCTTTCCAGCTTTCTTAATTGGAGCCATTACACACGCTGCTCATCATGCCGAAAGGCGTGAAGCAGCAGCGTGGGGCAGCGCTGGCTCCGGGAGGGAGCTTGGAAAAGGAGCCGTCCCAGGCTGTTGTCCGGGGAACCGGGTGTTTATCCCGGCCGGCGGCGCCGGACCAGACCTGGGTGGGTTGTCTGCAGCCCAGGACATGGCTGGCCTGCTGGGGGACTGGCTCCATGGGTGCACTGAGTTGGTGGGTCCTCAGCGCTTGTTTCTGGTGGCTCTGATGGGTACCACGGGCTGTGTCACACATGGGACAGGTCTCTGGGCGAGGGGTGAACGCTTTGTGCAGTTGACCTGTTGCAATAAGCCGGCCCTTGCGAATGCAGAGCTGAGCTGCCTGGCGCTGGAGCACAGTCCAGCCACTTTCCCCCAGCCTGGGGACACCAGGGTGGTGCCTCCATGCCCTGCCTGCCCTGCTGGTCCCTGCATCAGCTGCAGCTCAGCTCCAACACAGCCCCCCAGGGCTGCAGATTTTCACCATTTTGAGGTTAACCTTTTTTTTGGCCATGCTGCGATTTAGCCTGCACCCTTGCGAGCAGAAGGCAGTCTTTCTGGATGGTGCTGTTGCAGTGGGAAGATGATGGGGGTGGGGAGGGGGTGATGCTCCCCAGGGTGGCTGCTCTGCCCTCCGGAGCTGCCTGTGCTTTGCTCTGGCTCAGCTCCAGCCTGTCCCTCCATGGCAAACACGGTGGTGGGCACAGCCGGAGGACAGAAGCTTCTGGGAAGGCTCCTGACAGCTGATTTTACAGTGTTGGCAGCTCGGCTCAGCCTTCCATCCGCTTCTGCTTCAATCAAAATAAATGTGCAATATTAAACTATCAGAGCCGAACTCCCCAGGCAGAGAGAAACAGAAAGATGTTTATTTTCCAGCCTTGAGCTATGTATTTATTATGAAATGTTGGTGCTTGTCGGGGTGGAAGGCCTGGCAGAGTTCTGCAGCCGCAGCTCGCCAGCCACGGTGCACGCCGGGACAGGGCGAGCGCCTCCGGCCAGATCCTGCCCATGCCTGGCTCCTCGGGGAGAGGCTGCAGGCTGAGATGGCCACAGCAGGGACTGTCCCTTCAGAAGGAAGGAAAAAAAGAAAGGGAAGAAATGAGATGAGGCTGGGTGTGTTGTTTTGACAACTTCCCAAGGTTTCCTTTGGAGGCTGAGGGCCACAGGAACAAATTCTCCCTGGGGATGGGGCTTCTCGTCACCAGGCGCGATGCTGGGAGAAGGGAAAGGGGGCCAGGGAGGGTTGCAGGGGCTGGAAAAAGTGATGTGAGCTGCCAGCAAGTCTGGCTGAGGTCTGACACATCAAAGGAAAGGCTCAGCGATACCCAGAGCTGGTATTGCCTGCAAACACCCGACCTCCGAGCAACATCTCGAGTCCTCCCAGGTGTGGGGTGAGAAGCAGCTGTAATTACTGAGTGCAAGTGATTGCATTAGCCGGGGAGTTATCAAATGCCTTGAGCTGCTAGCAGCAGTTCAGTTACTTCTGGATGGAGAAGAATTAAAATTTGTACCTTCAGCCAGTAGTTCCAGCCAGTTTTCAAGCCTGGGGGAACTGTGGAGGCATCGGGGGATGAGCCAGCGATGGTCACGCTTTGCACGCCAGGCTGGTGGACGCTCGGGCCCGTGGTGAACTGCGTCAGGTGGGGTTTGGTGTCTTGCGCAGAGGTTTTTAGCCATGACCAGCAGGTGTTTGGAGTTCATGGACTTGAATTTGCTGCGGAAATGTTTGTGTCTTCATCTGAGGATTTTCAGGACTCTGCAAGTCAGAGAAGATTGAAAGTGCAGGTCTGGTGGTGGTCCACGGGGAGCGGCTATGTTTACTGGGCTTTGGGAGCACTCTGGATGAGGGAGGAAATAACACATGCACAAAATCCTCTGAGGATGCAGAACTGGGAGGATTTGCAAATACCAGAGAGGACAGAGAGGTTAGAAAAGCCTGCAGGAAACACAAAGGCCCAGTATGGAAAATGCAAAGCAAATCCATCTGGAGGGGACCGGGGAATGGCAGCAGCACGTTGCAGATGCTGTGAGCTCCTCGGGGCAATGGGTCTGGGAAAAGCATTCAGGAGGTGCCTGCTCAAGTGTCTCTCTCTTTTAGGAAGAGGTTAGAGGGGCTCTGTCAGCTTTAATCCCTACTAGCCACATTGTCCAAACAGCTCGGCTCCCGGCTGAGCAAGCAGCCAGGTTTTTGGCTTAGCAAGAGCCGAGTTCGCTGTAAGACCCACGAGCGGCGGCTGGCAGGAGCCTGTCGAGCCTCTGGCCGCAGCCTCGTGCTCTCACAGCCGCTTTATCCCATGGGCGCCAGCTGGGATTGCAGTCCCCAGGCTGACAATGCTCCCTTTGGCTGCGGGGTGCCGTCCCCGGGCTCCCGTCCCAGCCCCGGGGCCACAAAGGCACCTCGCTGGTGCCGTTAGGGGTGTAGTGATCACTGCCCATCCATCACTGTCCCTCCGCTAAATTTCTGTAACCCTCCTGAAGTGCAAAGGCAGTCCGAGGGGCAAGGAGTATGAACAGTAATCATGCAGCCAAATGCTACAGGGAAATAATTTCAGCTCTTGGTGGTGGGGACTACCGGGGGAGACCCAGTCTCACCCTGACACCCCTGGGCAAAAGCCCAATTAACTTTGGTTGCGTGGGATGAGGTGCTGCACGGCTCTGCTCCTGCAGTTTCTGACGTGTCACCCTTTCCACTGCCCTACAAACCCTGTGGGACTCGGTGCTTCTCCTCCCCGATCCCTTGTGTGCTGCAGAGTCCCCGGTTCACGCGTGGAAGCCCCTGGCCCTGCTGCTGGTCTGTGAGAGCTGGGTGATGCCGGTCGTGGCGATGGTTAAATGATGTGCCTGGACCACCTCCATCCCTGGCAGCTCCCAGGGAAGCTTCTCCTCGCGTGGGGCAGCCTGAATGTCACCCGGGGCAGTGGGAGCTGGGAAACTTTATGTGGCATGGAGGCTGCGGGAGGATTAAAGGCAGATTGATTAGGCCTTAATACCTCTGCCGTAAATTCCTTCTCCAAATGCTGTTTGAGAGCGGTGAAACCCCGGTGTTCCCAGAGCTCCCTTGCTTATTAAACAACCTAATGAAGTGATTTGATTAAATGCAGGGAAGTCTTTCTGGCTGCCCCGGTGCTTTGTGGCAACCTGGGATTATTGAAACTGTTACTTGGGAGATGCCGTGCTTTAAGATGTGCCTTGTGAACTACAGCCCGTTTCTGATTTTTGCAGTGGTTAATTGCCGCCGTTGTTGTTTGTCACTTGGCTTGTGGGAGCGCAGGAGAGCCCCAGGCGTGTGCCCTGATGCCCAGCCAAGGCAACGGGCTCGAAACTAGAGCTGCAAAGGGCTGCGCCTCTCTGCCTTGCGAGGCTCGTAGCTTGGGGGTTTAAGCGACTTTGTGGAAAATAAGATCCAGAGCTGACGGCAGGGTTTCTCCTATAGAAATTCTGCCATTCGGGCCTGAGCTGCAACCGCAGAGCAGAAAGCGATGGGCATCCCATCCCGGGAGGAGCGAGGGAGATGAAAGGAGCGGGGCAAGCACCGACTGTGAAGGCTCTGGCACCGGCTGCTGCTCTGCCTTCGATGGGATCCGGCACCAAGTGGGACGGGCAGCCGCTGCCAGGGGCTCCTCCAGTACCAATAATTAGTAGCAACGGTAGTAAAAAGAGCTGGTGTGTTTAAGAGGGAGAAGAGGAGAGTCCAGGCTTTGGAGGGAGAGTGGGAAGGAGCAGCATGAGTAACAGACATAAAAAGAGAGGAGGCAATGTGACCTCTGCAGATACACAAATTACTCAGCTCCTTCTGGCTGCATCAAAGATTTTCTGACTCACCAGCCTGGGGATTTAACCCCTGGATCTCGGGCTGTGCTGGCAGACCGCTAGGATGCAGAGGCTGCTCCGGCTCCTCGCCCATGCGGGAGTGTGGCAGGGGGCTGCCAGGAGTCCCCCATCCTCTTTCAGGCGAGGAAGGCTCCAGGTGCCCCCTGGGTGTTGGGGGTCACGGTGGGTTTGCATGGGGACTCCAGGACTGAAGATGTGGAGGGATGAGGATGGAGGTGGAGGGAGGAGGTCCATCTCTGCAGTGCTGGCTCCCAGATCCTGCAAATGCACTTCTTTGCCCCCTCTCCTCCCTTCCCAGAGCCCTGGGAGCTACCTGGAGCTGGCTGGGTCCAGGGGGTGACCGAGCAGTCATGGGGGAGATCTGCCTTCCCAGATTCTCCATGCAAAGCTCCAGAAACACACTGTTTTAGCCCAGCCGAGCTTCACCTTCTACATCCCTGGCCCCACTGGGGATGGAGGGCTTGGATGCAGCCTCCAGGCAGCCACTCCCCTGTTCTCCCTCCTTGAAGGGGTTAAACCCTCCTAGGCTCGAGGTGGTTGTTCCCTTACACCCGTCTGGGCGAATAATTGGATCCAGGCTGCTGCTGAGCAGAGCTACTTGGTTGGAGAGTGTCTGAACTGCTTCTCCCCTTGTTGAACCTGGCCTGAAAAGATGGGGAAGAGCCTGAGATGCTGATGGGCATCGGAGCCTGTCACCCCTGTTCTGAGAGCAGGAAGGGCAGGTCTGGAGGGACACCAGTGTTAGAAAACTTCTGCTCCCTCTCACCCCAGTTCACCTGGAAAAACAGGAAAGGAAAGAGAAGAAAGATATTCCAGCAAAGGAGGGAAAACAGCTGCAGGAGGCAACGTAAAGGCTGTGCCCATGGAGCTGTGCCAGGGAATGGCTGGAAACAGTCTGGGAGCAAGTGGGGAGAGACAGGGAGATAAGGGATGGAGCTCAGCTAGGTGGAAAATACGGGAGGAGCTTGATTTATTTGCTGTTTCCCTTCATCTCCTTTTCTTCCAGTTTTCATCATGGTTTGTGAAGAGTTTATCTTGAAGCTTGTGCAATGACTGGACAGGCTCCATGCAGAAACAGGCTCGGAGCAAAACCATTGCCAGCAAAACAAACCTGGAGCCCGACCTGGGCTGTGATTGATAATCTTGACTATTGGGGCCTCTGGAGTTTGTTTAAACCAAGCTGAGATTTTCACCAAGACAACTTTCATTATGAGATTTCCTGTGCTGCCAGGAGAGGCAGAAACCTCATCAGAGCAGCCTCTCCTGGTGCATTGCCTTTTCCATTTCTGGACCTTGGTTGATCTCAGTTTAAAAGAAGAGAGAGCTTCAACTGGAGCTGGACAGGATCGGGGGTTTCAGTTTCACTGGAAAGGCCCCATATTCTGCTTTTTTTTTCCACTCCAAAGCAATACAAAAACAAAAATAAGATGTTTCCCGTAAAACAGCACTGCTGGAAAAGTGTCCTTTGGAGTTGAAGGCAACACTTTTTATTTTTTTTCAATGAAATCAAAATATTTCATTCCTATTTTTACCTTCAGTAAAGCCCTTAATGGGAAATCGAGACTCCACAGGATGTTTTTAGGGATGTGATTTCACCTGCATCTGATAGTTTTTGCAGTGCTTGGCTCTTGTGGCTGCTTCCCATGCTGGGGGCTGTGGGGGGTCTTGAGGTGCTTGGCTAAACTCTGTCCCCCTGAAGCTGCTGCCCCATTTTGAGGCAAAGGCTGGAGGAAGGGGAACCGAGGGATGTTACCCAGCGCCTCTTCCCACTTTCCCCCTTTGCTGCCAGAGTGCTGCTGGCTCATGCCCCCGATGTGGGAGCGGTGAGTCCCAGCATCCCAGACCAGAAGGTAACACTCCTGGTGCCGCACCTTCTATGCGGGAGATGCTGACACCAC
>VFFE01007207.1:362376-389186 GCA_008921705.1 Burhinus oedicnemus
CCCCCCCCCCCCCCCCCCCCCCTTTCTGAAATTAAATTTTTTAGTTCTCCAAAGGGAGTTTTAAGATCTGGCCATCAGAAAGAACTGCTGCGTCGTAAATCATCTGTGTTTGTACAGCACCGAGCACAGCAGAGGCTCGGCTTGGGACAGGGTGGCTGATGCTGGGGTAACATAAGGAATAAGCACCTCCCTCTGGCCAAATAAATATTTTAAGCTGCTATTCCTGAGGAGCCCAGGTTGTGGTGTGGGGAAGGCGAGGAGCCTGGTTTGAGGACAGCCCTTTGCTTGGCTGTGTTCGAGAAGCCTCCTGCACTGCTTTGCTCTGCAAAATTCCCTTTCTTGAAACCCCGGGGGCTGGGACCACCAGCTCTTGACGTGCTGTGATGTCCCTCAGGACTGTCCCCTCCGTGTTGCCCCTGGCCAGGGGGAGATGGAGACGCTGCCATAGCCTGAGCTGCAAAGAGCCAGGAAGGCTGTGCTGGTGGAAATCAATGTGATGAGGTTCAGGGTGGGACTTTCCGCCAGGGGAAGGGGATGCTTATTTTAACCGATACGAGCCACTCACACAGACAAGCACCATGATGTGATGCAGGAGGAGTCTGCCTGAGATGGATGAGGGAGGATGGAGAGGATGAGGGATGAGGGTGCTCGCTGTGTCTAACATTTCCCAGCTGGAGACGATGGAGCCACCCGGTTATAATGGGGTTTTTTTTTGCTCATGTCCTCCCCTTAAAAATTCTGTTGCCTCTTGTCCGTGTTTCCTCATTTGGGGTGGCTGCATGGCTGCCGCCGACTCCCTGTTGGGATGGCACGAGTGACCGGGGCATGGCCGGGTGCCGAAACCTCACTGTGTCTGATGGACTGGTGGGACGCAACCTCTGGGCTCGCTAGGGACCACATTCCTCCGTGTTTACCCGCTCGACGGCTGTCCCTCGTGTTGCCCTTGGTCGAGACAGGCCATTCTCGCAGCCCTGGCTCTGTCTCCCGGTGCTTTCACGCTCAAACATTTCCTCTCCTACCTCCGCCAGACCAAAGCGGTATTTCTGTTACAAACCTCTGCAGAACAAATGGGCCATGGCCGGGAAAGGGGATAAACCGAAGGGACGGGGGCCCAGGGATGGCTAGGATGCTGCTAGCCCACAGCAAGGGCACTGAAACTGGGGTATCCCCAAGCCAACAAGAGCCTTGAGAACAGGTTTGGTCCATGGCCACCCTCCGTCATCCCCTTTGCCTGCAAGAGCAGGGTCAGATTCTGCTCCAGACGTAGAATAAACTGAGTGCGCGGTGCCCAGAGCCACGTTCAAGGCTGCAGCCTGTTGCGTCTTAAAAATTAAAAAGGACGTCTTTGAAGGTGGATTCAAAACTTGGACACTGAAAGAAATTCCTGCAGGAAGAAAATTCAACAAACAAAGTCCCTTGGCTGAGAGCAAAATTTATACTCACCAGATTTGCTGAAGGTTTTCATGCTTCCCAGCAATGGGAGCTGTGCTAGCAGCTTCGCAGGTCAGACAGCATGGTGGATAAGGTCTAGGATATGAAACCTTTCCATGCCTGGCATTGAAGGGTGGCTTTTGTGCAAGTAATTGCCCCATTTGGTGCCTCAGTTTCTCCCTTTCAGTGCCCAGCTGAATATGTTAGGTAGCAGGAAAAAAAAAAACCAAGGAAACATGTCCCCCCCATGGATTTGGGGACTTTTGACTAGTTTTTTAAGCAATTGGCATGAATCTCCAAAGAGCATATTCCTTCCTTATTGATTCTGATCCTTCTCCAGCTGGCAAACACATGTCTTCATCTCAACTCTTTGTTTAAACGATGTGAAATACCGATGTGGTTTCTCTTCATTCCTTTTCCTGGCTTGCACTTGAGCTACCTGCTGGTTTTTAGGCATCCGAGTGCCCCAGCTCACTGCAGGGTGAGGGCTGTGCCCTCGGACCATCCCGCTCCCAGCAGTCAGCAAGCGGCACTCACCAGCAATACCCCGGTTCTGGGCTAAGGGGAAGGACACCGTGTTGGAAACAAATATATTTAAGGGTTGCAGGGAGCCCAGGGCAAAATGGGGGAGTTCAGTGGGTGGGAACCTTTGGGGAGGCTCTGATTTTGGCTGTTTGAACCTGCTGTTGGTAGCCACCCTCAAGCCGTGTGTGGGAGTGCAGGATTGGACCCTCCTGGAGGGCTGCCAGCCTCCAGTAGGGTTTGGACTGGGTTTTCAATGAGCCAAAGCAGCTCACGTTTCCTGGCCCCCGCTGCAGATCGGCTTGGCTGGAGAGAGGACTGCTCGTGGGGAGGGAGAGGACGCCCTGCCCCCTGAATCCCGCATCCCAGGGATGCCTGGGACAGGGGTGTCTGTAGGAGGGAGATCCCCATGGCCACTGTGCCCCCTGGGACTCCTCACTCATGCCTGGGCTGTGTCTGAGAGCTGTGAATGTGCAACAGGTCCCAGGCTGCCTCTGAGCTCCTTGGAGCAGAAATGTCCCCTCTGAGCATCCACGAACGTGGGATGCCCCAGAGGTCCCTCGGCCGTGTCTCCTCGCTGCACAGTTTTCCAGCCCAGGACCTGGTTGAGACCCCATGCACATGGCAGCACAGCACCATCGCAACTCCCTTCCCTTCTCTGTACTAAGTGCCATCAAGATTTAAATTAAAGCTTATCACCAGCTGGGAGCGAATGAACCCTGCATTATGTTTTACAGGGTGCCATCTGCCAGGCAGGAGCAGACACCCCAGCACAGGGCTGGCTCCCTTCAGCAGGAGTTGGGGGGCAGCTGGAAGTCGCTCTGTGCGGGTGGGGGACCCGGCTGGGACAGCCCTGGGGAAAGGCTGGCGAGTGACACACACCGAACCCCCATGCTCTGCACCTCCATCGAGATTCAGCCGTGTCGCTGGCAAAGCGCCGTCCCAAACGCATGCTCCTGGAGAACAGGGGCTGTGGCAAGGGAAGGGCTTTATTTAAATTATTAATTAGCTTTGTTTTTAAACACGGGCTCCGAGCAGCCTCCGCAGCAGAAGGAATTGTTATTAAACGCCAGCCCTCCGGCAGGCAGGCCATGTGTGCGCTTGGCTGCCAGATAAAGACGTTATTGTTGTCATCGTGCCTCCGTCCCAGCCCTCCGCCTCCCGCGCTCCCACCCACCCTCGGCCAGCGGCTCCCGGGAACAAAACCCCCGCGCTCGGCCCAGGCTCACTCGTGGTGGAGCCGAGAGGAGGAGGAGGAGAAGGAGGAGGAGGAAGAAGAGGAGGAGGAGGGAGACAGCCAGAGAGAAACTTGTCTTGGGGATTAATAAGAGGCAGGAGGAGGGAGAGGTGCACACAGGTAAGCTGTGGGCAGGTGCTTTCCCCCAGGCTCTACTTGCCTTGCCTGACCCTCCGACCCAGGACGCTGAACTGGTCCACGATGCTCCTGCCCTCTCCAGCCTCTCTTACATGCAAAGCAGCATCTGCTCTTCTTTTTTTTTTTTTTTTTCCTCTCCTCTTGTTGGTTTTTCTGTTCTTCAGCAGCTGGACTCTTTGTTCCTTTCTTTTTCTCTTGTTGCAAGAGTTTTTCTCGGCATGGGACAGGCTGGGCTGGAGGTGGGGGGCTGCAAAGTCAGAGGAAAATCCCGTCTGTGATGGCATTGTAGCCGCTGCCAGGCACTTTCTGTGGGGGCGAGCGAGGACCCCCCTTGCATGTCCCCCCGCACCGATCTGTGCTCTCACACGCTCACAACCCCACGCGTGTTTGGCTCTGGCTGTGCAGCCGGGGAGGCAGAGCTGGGGGTGCCGGGGGGACTGCACAGCCCAAGCCATGCCCAGGGCAGTGCCCTGCTTTGGAGAGCAGCAGGGACAGCATGCAAGGAGGGGAAGAGGCTGAGAGGGGAGCGGACACCTCCAGAACCAGGACTGCTACCAGGGAGCCTCCGATAGCATCAGGTCACTGCACCTTCCCTGCGCTGAGCACGGGCTCCCAGTTTGCAGCTGGATCCGCAGAAGGGTTGGGGAAAGGGCTGGGGCTAGGGAGGGCTTCAGGGGGCTCGTCCCATGGGAGGGGGGCTGTGCACAGCCCCTCGCCCCCCTGCTGGGGTGGGGAGCGGGAGTTTCCCTGCCCTGCGGAGGGGACCAGCATCGTGCTGCTTTGGGAGAGAGGTGGGGGAGAGCAGTCAAACAGCACCTCAATGCTTCAGGGGCAGTTTCCAGCGAGCTGGTTTTCTACCCAAAATGTAGGTGGTAAAGCCCTTCTCTCCTGCCCAACAGGCAGAGCCATGCCTGGTCCACATAGACCATTCCCAGGGCATGTAAGACCACTTTTGCTGCCTCGATCACTGAGATTTGAGCCAGCTCTGCTCCAGGCAGGCGGAGAGGTGCAGCCCCCTCCCTGCACCCCACCGTGGGGAGAGCTGCCGTGTGGGTCCCGTTTGGAGCTGGCTCTTTGTCTCTGCTCCGGCAGAGGCAGGAGATGATGGGAGAAAGCAACAGGGCAGTGATGTTCGCTGAAGTACCAGGAAAAGAGTTTTGTTGCATGGAAGAGACTCATCGCAAACCTGCCCTGAGAGTTTTGGGCAAAGCATCTACAGGGCAGAAAGTGGAAATTCATCCCCTTAGCAGCTGAACACAAAGCATGTCGCGCATGAGGGCTTGGAAACTTTCCTGGGAGCCTTGCGATCGTGGGCCTGCCTTATGTGGTGCTGGGCTGACAGCATCCCGCAAGCTGCCGGAGCTGCCTCCTGGGAAGCACCCTTTCCTCAGCCAGCCCAGGATAGGCAGCGTGGAGCAGAAATGCAGGGTGCTGGGTGTCCCTGCTCCCCCGGGGAAGGAGGGGAGTGAGGGGCTGAGTGCTTTCATCTGGGAAAAGATAAAAGTGCAGCTGTGGGAGGTTTCCTCTGCCCTCGGGCAGAGGCTGGAGGGGAAGGAATGAAGCAGCGGCAGCTGATAAGGCATCAGAGCAGTTTCCCACCCTTAAAGGAAGCAGAGCTGGGGGGGACCAAGGTGAGGTATCTGCTTGGAGGGGAGCAGGGTGTGTGTGGGGGCAGCCTCGGGGGCCAGGCTGTGGTCACTTTGGCAACATTTTCTCCTGCCATTTGCTTTTGTGTGTGTCCAGCCAGTTCCACTGTGTGTGGCAGAGAGATCTGTGGGTGGGTTGAGCCAGGAGCAGCCCTGGGAAGGGTCAGGACATGCAGCGAGGGAAGAGGAGGAGGGAGGAATTGCTGATACGGAGAAGGCAGCAGAAAGGTGTTTTCTGCCAGGGCTGTCTTCCCACGGACCCTGCTGTGGGAGGAGGTTGCTGGAGGGAGCAGTGAACGCGACGAGCCTTTCGCAATAAGTCTGGTGACTGTGGTACAGTGAGGAAATGCTCCTGGCATGCAGAGGAGCGCAGGAGCTGTGCGTTACAGTCTGTGTGTCTTGCAGCCCTAGGGCTGAGCCCAAAAGTGCTGCTCGAGAGCCCGGGAGCATGTCCGAGCTGCTCTTGGGCAGGGTCTCCTGAGACACCCATCCCCTGCGTGGACACCGCACTATCCCCGCAAGAAGGAACGCAGCGGGGGCTGAGCCCCGGCGGCTGCCTCAGCCGTGTGCTGGCTCTGGCCCCAGCCAAGCAGGCTGCCTGCGGCTCCACTTCTCCCTGGGAAAGTGCTGGGAAAGGGCGAGAAGACCAGGTTGTTGCATCAGGGCTCGGCTCCCCAGGGGACCCTGGGGACGCCTGGGTGACAGCGTGTCTGCCCTCCCCTTGGAGGACAGGCTTGCACTGTATTTAGCCCTTTTCCACCATTCCTAACTCTCCAGCACTGCTGGATAAAGAGCTCCCTGTTTCGGTTACAGCTGATCAGACTCTTGCAGAGACACCAACAGGCTGTTGTGGTGGTTGGACATGGAGGGAAGCTGATGAGGGAGCTTTGCTGGCTCCTTTTGGTTATTTTTAGCTTGTCCTCCTTGTTCTGCTCCAATGTGCGGGTTCCCAGGCTGGGTGGGAGCATTTTTCCAGCCTGGGGGCTGCAGAAGTTGGTGGGAAAGCTGTGAAGGGAGCTAGCAGGGTTATGGGCAACAGGCTGGAAAGGATGCCTGGTCCAGCCATCTAGTCTTTCCCCTCTCCTCCCAAAGCTAAAAGGTCCTTTTATCCCTCCTGCCCCCTCACAGGAGCAGGAGTCCCTGATGCATCGGTGGTAACTATCCAGAACCAGCTGCTGCTCTCTGCACATCTAACCGCTGCAAGAGGAGGCGGGGAGGGCAGGAGGCACCCAACAGAGAGCACTGGGACTTCTGCCCGTGACAAATCCCCCCGTGACCTTTACATAGCTCACTCTTGCCCTGGAGATAGTGATTTTTGCCCGCCCTTGGCACCAGTTGCGGGGCTGGCAGTGAGCACTGCTTGGGAGCTGTGGGTTAGTGAGATGCAGCGAAGATAAACTATGTGGAAAGCAAACACCAATGGCATTTGGGGCTGGAATTTCCAGCTGTTGTGCCGAATTTTTGTCAATTGTAATGGGATGACTGTGGGAGCAGCTGCCTCTTTCTGGGAAAAACCTTGGGCTGGCATCTGTTGGGTGCCTTGGTCTTGCACCCAGGCCAAGCTGCTCAGCTCAGCCCGCAGCTCAGGAGGTGTCAGAACTGTTTTTGTCCATGAATCGAGCCTTTTCTCCACACCAGGCACTTGGTGTCCTGAATGCATTCATTACTTCATGATTTAACTTTATTCCAGTTGTGTGGGTTCCTTGTGGGTACCCAGGATCTGAGCTGCCCTGTCCGTTGGGGAGTGGTGAGAAAGGTCGAGTGGAAGCGCTTGCAGAGCAGGCGCTGTGCCGTGGCTCTGGCCGCGGATTCGGCAGCCCGGTGCTCGTGCAGAATCAGGGTGTGGGATTTTGAAATCTGGCTTCTTGCATTCACGCCAGTAAATTAAACTGCATGAAACTGGATGGAGAACAGACTGCTGACTGTGTCGGGTCCAGGGAGAGCTGGCTTTGAACCTTCCAGCGTGTTAGAGGCAATTGTAAAGCTTGTGGTGGCCTCTGGCTTGTTGCAACCCCGTTATTCTGGATGCAGGGCTGTTGTGGGGACCGCTGGCTGCGAGCTGATTTCCTACAGATTACTTGGAAATGGGTCCTGCTTTCCCCGAGCAGGCTGGAGAGCGGCGGGCAGAGCCTCTGCGAGGAGCTGCAGCTTTGCAGGGAGAGGCTGGCAGGGACCAGCAGCAGAGAAGGGTCGTGGCAGTGCTGCCAGCCCAGCTGCGATGGGCAGAGGGGCTGTGGCAGTCCCCATGGGGACGTGACAGTGGGTTGCAGGCGGTACAGCGGATAAAAGGGGCTGCATCTGCCTCCCGACACTTTCCTTCTGTGCTGACAAGCGCCACATGATGCTGCCTCTCTCCAGCCTGAATGTCTGGCTCGCTGACTATTTCTGCTATATACCGAGTCCTTAAACATCTGCAATGTTCAAGCGTCATGTGGAGGGGATGGTACAGGCTGTGCAGGGCCAGGTTGTGCCTGGAAGGGCCAAGAGCTCAGCCAGCTCCCGAGACCAACAGGGTGACAGCTCTGCCCTGTCCCCCACCCTCCCTGTGACACTGCCCAGGGCGGCTGCTGGGTGGCCCGAGCTGAGCATCGCCCTGCGAGCAGAAGGAGCTGAACACCCGGATTGCAGCATGTACTGGCTGGAATATCATGTCCCAGCTGCCTCCCCAGGGCGTTGTGGGTGTTAAAATCCAGGTCTGAGTTTTGGAGCGGAGGCAAAATCCCATGGAAAGGTCTGGGACAAGGTGGGGGGAGAGCCACGTGCAGGGAGGGATGTGGCTGGGAAAGGAGCGGGATGCTGCAGGGCCAGGGAGGGGACCGCACATAGAGCGGCTCCCTGTCACGAAGTTGTCCATTCTCTGCAGCACGCCGTTGAATCTGAACTCTTACAACACAGAAGCACGCACGTACATCCCCAAAGGGGACTTACTGCAGCACTGCTGAGCTGAATATCTGGCAGCGTTCGGGCCCGTTGTTCTTCCCCTGTTCCTCCCTTCCCCCAGCGAGATGCCAGAGCTCTGATTGAAAACAGCAGGCGTGTGAGGCTTGTAGGGTTAAACAGAGCCAGATGGGAGCAGAGCGAGACAAAAAGGAAAGTAACAGGCTGGGCCTGGAGGGGGGGGCGAGAACAGGATCTTTTCTTGGAGAAAGTCAATTACTTGGAGCCCCAGGAATGCGTGGGATCGCTTCAAAGGGAGCCGGGCTGGCTCCGGCAGCCCTGGGAGCAGTGGCCCATCGAGGGGCCCTAAGGGCATCCCTGGGTGGGATGCGGACCCGCTGGGTGGGAAGCTGTATCCAAAAGGGGGTTGGTGTGGCAGGGGCTACCCCAGCAGTGTTGGTCTGTGCTGCTTGCTGGTCGCATGAGGGCTAGGGACATTTCCCTGCTGCAGCCCAAAGGCAAACGCGATGTGCCTGGCTCAGCCCAGCCTGTTCGCAGCTCCCACCGGGCACGCTGAGCTGAGCAGGGCTGGCTGTGCCTGCGTTGCCAGTGACCCCCCCCCAAGGCACCACAGCAGCGCTGTGCACCAGCAAAGCCGCAAGCTCACCTCCGTCGTGTTGTATGGGAGAGAGCAATGAGCTGGGAGAGCCTGATTTCTCTCCAGCATCACCGAAGACTTCTGTTCCACACTCCCATCCGAGCAGCACTGGCCTCCACAGCAGACGCTGCATTTCCCCAGGAGATCCATCTTCCTCTGAGTCTCCTCATCTTCCTGCCCGTCTTTCTCCCTGTCTCATCTCACTTGATTCTCTTTCCCACCCTGCCTCTGCCTCGCTCCTCCATCTGCCTCGCCGTGCATCCAGCTCAGCTTTGCTCCTGCTGGGCTGACAAATGCTGCTGGGAAAAGCCTGGCGAACACCCCGAGGTATCTGCTGCCTGCCCAGGAAGCCCACAGCCTGGCCTGCTCCAGCTGGCCCCAGGGAGTGTCGGAGCATCCAAAGCACCTTCTGCACAGGGCTTTCTGGGGAGCTCGTCTGCAACAAGCTGGATCCCTCCATCCTCCAAGGCATCAGCTGGAGAGCTACCAGCAACAGGCTTGCAGAGATGATGCTGCCACTCCAGGCAGCAGCAGAGAGGGCAGAGATGGGACAGGCAGCCTCCATGGGCTTGATAATGACCCAGAGAAGAGGGAGAGGTGGTATGTGTAAGGTCCTGGGCTGGTGTCCAGGAGAAACTCTCTGGCTAGGGGCAAGCAGAGACCTCACCTGATGCCTCCAGATCTCCCACTACTACTGGGACTCTCCCCAAATAACCAGCCCAGTGGGCCTGGAAGTGATGGATCAGTTATTTGGGCAGCACAGGGAGCCGTATAGCCAAACACCTTTGGTACTGCCCATGCGTAATGTTGCAAATGCCCTTTTTATCACACGGCCTTGAAAATGGGCTGTCCTGCATGAAAGCCTTGTCCCTGAAGCACAGGACCATCCATCTTTGCTGCCCCACTAGCTGCTGGTGGCCTCCTGATACTTTTGCTCAGCCAATTTGCTACTGAATCATTGATTATTTTTTTTTTAGCTCAAGTGCAAAATTAAACCTAATCTATCAAGGACTCTGAAGGGGCAATCCATCCTTCAGGGAGAGGGCACAGGGATGTTGGGGAGGCCAGGCTCTGCGGGGCAGTGCTGCGCGTGGCATGTGAAAAAACCCCAAACCAAATAAAATAAATAAAAAACTGCAGTCCCCCTCATGGCATAAAGCTGAGCCAGAGAGAGGGGATCTCAGTGACTCATGCTCTAGAGATGGTTTGGATTTAAAGATAACTTCAAGGGGAAGGAGAGAAAATAGCAGGTTACTGGCAGGCATGTGGGGTAAATTCCTGCCTGTCAGAGACGGCAGTGATGGGGGAAATGGGAGATGATGCGGTACCTAAATCAGGCACTTCCTAACCCACCTCTCCCTGTTGCCTCCCTCAGGGAAACATCTGGACCATGAAGGTGGCCTTCAGATTGCTTTTCCCACTTGTTCTTGTGCTGATCTCGGACGTGAGTGGGCAGCGGAGGAAGCCTCCCCGGAAACCCACCCGCCCACCTCCTGAGTTTGTTGAGCCCGTCGAGCCCACAGAGCTGCCCCCACCCCTGCCGCCAGGTCCCCCCTCCATCTTCCCTGACTGCCCCCGAGAATGCTACTGTCCCCCAGACTTCCCCTCCGCCCTCTACTGTGACAGCCGCAACCTGCGGAAGGTCCCCATCATCCCGTCCCGCATCCACTACCTCTACCTCCAGAACAACTTCATTGACGACCTCCCAGAGGAGTCCTTCAGGAATGCCACAGGGCTGAAATGGGTCAACCTAGACAACAACCGCATCCGGAAGGTGGACAGGCGGGTTCTGGAGAAGCTGGAAAACCTCATCTTCCTCTACATGGAGAAGAACCAGCTCAAGGAGGTGCCTGCCTTCCTGCCGCCCAACCTGGAGCAGCTGCGTCTGAGCAGGAACCAGATCTCCAAGATCCCTGCTGGGGTCTTCAACAAGCTAGAGAACCTAGTGCTCTTGGACCTGCACCACAACAAGCTAAGTGATGGGGTCTTCAACAAAAACACCTTCAAAGGACTGAAGAACCTCATGCAACTCAACCTGGCCCACAACATCCTGAGGAAAATGCCCCCCGGTGTGCCCAGTGCCATCCACCAGCTCTTTCTGGACAGGAACAACATTGAAGACATCCCCAGTGACTACTTCAAGGAGTTCCCCAACCTGGCGTTCATCCGGCTCAACTACAACCAGATCTCTGATAAGGGGCTGCCCAAGAACTCCTTCAACCTCACCAACTTGCTGGTGTTGCACCTGGCCCACAACAAGCTCACCAACGTCCCTTTCATCAGCCCCAAGCTGGAGCATCTCTACCTGAATAACAACTCCATTGAAAGTGAGTTGTGCTGGCTGGTGGGGAGGCCATGGTGAGGTCTGGGCAGGAGCAGACAGGCTTGGGGATGGCAAGTGTTTCATTGAAAAGGGGTATTTTTCACCCAGTGGGATGTGAACTCTTCAAAGGGGGATGCAGTGGTGAGATGAGCTGGGGCCTCTTTATAGGTGAACAAGTCCCTAAGGGGGATGGATATGCATGTGAGGAAGAATAGCCCAAGGATAAGGGTGGCAGCTGAGGAGCAGGGCTAAATTCCCTCTGGTGCTGCAGGGATTTTCTTGTTCGTTGTCATGGGCAGCTCTTCTTTGGGGCCACCTGCCATCTAAATAGTTACTTCCCCAGCAGGGCTCAGAAATAGGGATATTTAAAAAGGAGAGTCTGTGCACATATTTTAAGAACAGATGCCAAATACGCAGTCAAGATGGTTAGAAATAACCCAGCTTAGCTCTCGAGCCTCGCCTCGCAGAGGAAGGAATAGGGAGAACAAGGCTGTGATGGAGGTTGCCTTGGCAAACCAACTGGGGCAGTTTCACACTGTTCCAGGCAAAGCACTGCAATTTCATGGGAGAGGTGCTGGCCTATGAAAATGCGTAAACATAGCTAATACATTTGGGAAGAAGAGAGAGACCCATTCCTGGTCACGCCAGATATTTCTGCTCTTAGAGGTCCAGCAACCTGCTCTCCTTGCTATCTGCAGGGGAGCGAGAATGCGGCGCTCCCACCAGAGACTCTCCAAGTGCACCAGGAAAAGTGTGGTGGGCTCTTCTATTTCTGGCTGCGGTGGGGTGTATGGGGGCTGCAGGACCCACCCAGGGAATTACTTGCCTGTGAAGCAGCCACTGGGCAGGACGCTGGTCTCCACAAGTGGTGGAACACAAGCACTTCCACACTGCAGTGTTAATTGTGCAGTGATGGTGTGTGGCTTTATATGCAAAAGTGATCTGCTGCTGAAGAGGGGCTGTAAAATCACAGTGTGGCTTTAGCGGGCCGGCTCCTGCCCAAACAGAGCACTAAACATGAGGCAGGAAGGGACGAGCAAGTAAGCGCTAATAGTGTGATGGGACACGATGCCAGGGAGGGGAACAAAACTCTCACAAAGCCACATCCCTTCTCTCAGGGGGTCACCAGAGCTGGTTCCCAGGGAATAATGATGCAGTGATGAATGTCTAGTTTGAATGCTGGTTAATCTACATTTTATTTAAACACCACCAAACTGGAGCCAAAGGGGGACCTTGGAGTGAAGGTGGTGACTGCTGCTGGCTTCATATACACTGGCACCCAGGTCCTGCTAGGGCTTTCCATGGAGAGGTGCCACCTGGCTGTGCGCATCATGCCCCAGCTTTTTCTTTTGCCTATTTTACCCAGCTTTTATAAGGTTTTGGTCCCTGGAGTTGGGTAACAACATAAGAATCCCCGAGTTTATTTTCCGTAACACAAGCCCTGGGGTGGGGAGAAACACATGGAAATCCAGGAGTGAGCAACGAGCCGGTTATTGACGTTATCTTCAGCGTAACAGTGCTGGAGCATGTTTCCTTGACTTTTTTTTTTTTTTTTTTTTTTGAAGGCTTAGGGCTGGCTCGGCAGGTTTCATGTTTGAAATAATCCCTTTTCTCTCTCAAATGACACAGCATCCCTCACTGTGCTTTGGCTGAACGTGACCTACTTCATTTCTGAACAAAAGCAAGATTTTCCTCTTGCTGGGGCTGCGCTGTCTTCTGGGAGAGGCTGGGGATTCTCCCCCTTGGTGGCAAAGCAATCCCATTTGGGGGTTCGACAGGGGCGGGGGGGTGTCTCTCGCATTCCTCTCTGCCTTCCCCTTCCTCTAACCTGCATCCTGCTTTTCCTCTCCTCCCTGCAGAAATCAACGGGACGCAGATCTGCCCCACCTCGCTGATGTCCATCCAGGACTTCTCCCCCTCTGACCTGGACAGCGTGCCCCGGCTCCGGTACCTGCGGCTGGATGGGAACCTCCTGAAACCCCCCATCCCCTTGGACCTGATGATGTGTTTCCGCCTCCTGCAGTCTGTGATTTTCTAGCCCTGCCCGGCAGCGCACCTCTCCCAGGACTTGGCTTTGCACAGAGCCTCGACCCCCATCGGTGTTTGACACGTGGAACCCTCTTTGCCTCCCTCTCCCCCTGCTCACACCCCACCTCCATCCCTCTTGCCTTTCCCCCTTTCCTCCCCTGCAGTGGCCGTGGACACGCGTGGCGTGTGCATCCTTGGGGACCACAGTCTGCAGGACAGCACCGCGTCGCAGCAGCCATCCCAGGTCGCAGCATCAGCCCGGGGTGGCTGCCACGCTCACCCCAGTTCCCTGCCTGTGGGCTCTGCCTTCTCTGCCCTCACCCATGCCAGCCCTGGAGCTGTCTCTGTCTCTCCCCTTCCACCCGGCAGAGTTTCAGGAGGTTGGATTTGGTCCAAGCCAAAAGCATCTCCGGATGGAGCTGACGAGGGAAGCCCAGGGGCTGCCTTGCTGCAGGACTCGGGTCGTATCATTGCTCTGGGTAGCTGCACCCGGAGAGGCCGTGGTGTCCCTGGGGGCAAATGCCCTGTGATGGAGGTGGAGCAGGGATGCCCTGGGCTGGGGCTCAGGGTGATGCCAGCGAGGCGTACCGGCGGCGGGTGGCCGGGAGAGCAGGATCCGGTGCAGGCGGAGGGTGGCCGGCAGGACCGGCAACGACACCTCGTGGCCAGAGCCACGTCCCGGGGCCCCGGGCGAGGGACACGCTCCTCCCGCCTGGGCCTTCCTGGGGGGCTTCGGCCTTGGCTCCGTATTGCTCTGGAGGCCGAGGGGCTTATTCCCTCGTGGTGGTGTGAATTTGGCAGGAGGGAGTGGGGAGGTTGTCCGGCCCCTGCAGCTGGAGCTGGGCTCTTCTGCACCCTGGGTGTGTTGCACCTTCCCCACAGCGATACGCCACGCGCTCTCCTTTGCAAGACCAGCCCCCTCCCCAGCTTTCATCCCTCCCAGGCTCCCCCCTGGCAGCATCAGTCCCCAGTGCTGCATCCTGCACCCTCCCGCCATGCTGTGCTGCGGGGATGCAGGGCTCAGCGCATCGGCCGCACTCTGCTGCTTCCAGCTAAACCCTGCCCTCCCCGATGCAGGCAGGACACAAAGCCTGCGGGACCCCGATGCCGATGACCTGCCCTGGGCATGGGACCCCCCCCGGGGGCAGAGCAGAGCCAGCTGCTTTTGCAGCGATGCCAGCGGGACGCTTGCTCTTGTATTTAGGTACCTGGGGCCAGATGCTGGTGTGGGTGTAAACCTGGGCTGTGCTGGGGCTGGGTTGACCCATGAGATCTCTGCTCTCGCAGTCCCTCTGCCCTCCTGACTCCCATGTCCTGGAAGTTTTACTCTGTGTTGCTTTCTTAAAACAAACACACATGACTGGGTTTGCCTTTTTTTTTTTTTTTTTTTTTTTAAAAAAAAAAGGAATGAAAAGGAAAGAATTACGCTTTTGGAAAAGCTATTTTTTATTCCCCTTTCTCCCTGTTTTCACATGTATTGCTTCCCTCTCTGATAGCTGTACCTGCATATATAGGGTGTCCAGGTTTAGGGGGGGGGGTTATACTCTTTTTATTCTTCCTGATTCTCAGGATTTAGATTTAAAGTCGAGTGTGGGGGGGTGGGGGAAATCCAACTGAAATAAGTATTAAAGCAATAAGCCAAAGAAACCAGACGTTACCTCCTTTGTGTTCAGCCACCAAAACTGACCCTTCTCAGAGACGGGCATGGACAGGCACTGTGTCCCGCTCCCTGGGAATGGGACAGGGATGCTCCCTGCAGCCTAGGGCCACACCAGCGATCCCACAAGCTGGGTGCTTCCCCCCTTCCCAGCACTGGAAGGTTCATTAAACCCCTGTGCTAATGCAGGCTTGTTTTCTCATGATAAAAGTCTCTTCTCAAAATCTTCCTACAGTGGGCTTTGTTGGGTTCGACAGGTTTCAACCTTAAACCCGGAGACCCTATGTATATATTTATATATAATGTGTATATATACTGGTAGACTGTACAGATATATCTAGAGACATATGTAGTTCTCGACTGATTTCAACTTAATGGTATTTTCACTCCTACTCTCCGCAGCAGTGAAAATAAAATGATTCACAAGGGACCCAGCACTGCAGTCGGACCTGCCTCTCTCTGATCCATCCTCATCTTCCTCACTGTGCGGGAGCTGCTGCCGCTTCATTCAGGACTAGATTTCCTCCGTTGGGGCCAACTTTCCCAACGGCCGGAGCTTGGGAGACCCCGGGGGTCGCTGCAGCGTGAGGCTGGCAGGCTCGGGGGTTGTTTGTGGTGTGCCCTCACTGGAACTGATGCTGGGTTGGACTCGCAAGCAGCACCAGCATCAAAGCAGCAGGCAGGCTTATGAAGCATGTGCCTGTCTTAACGAGCACCTCTGCTAATTAAGAGAGCCCAGCCTCGGCTGCAGCTCCCAGGTTCGTGGCTGCAGCTAATGGGCATTATCATCCCTGCAAGCTGGCTGGGAGAAGTCCATGGCTGCGTGCGCTGCGTGTCGGGGTGGGTTGTGTGAACTTGGGCTGAGCTGCCCCCATGTCACCCTGGTGCTCCCAGGGAAACTGGACAAACGTCCCCAGGGTGAGTTTGCACCAGGGGGCAGCATGGAGGGGCTCCAGGGCGTTGATGGGGGCAGCCGGGGCTGGGGGGGGAGGCATCTCTCCCACCCACAGCAATGAGCCTGGATCCATCCTTGGGGCTGCGGTCGTGTGGGGCGCGCGCGTGTTTTCACACGAGCAGAATGGGTGTAGGCAGCGACTTAATTCTTCTGCCCATCGCTGCAGCGTCAAAAATCTCCTCTTGCTGCTGCTCTCCCCACGTGAATCATGAGCGGAGAGGGAGGACGGCTGTGGGCGTGGGTGCGAACGCATGGGCTGCGGCGTGGGGCCGCTCACGGGAGCGTGCATGCTGGCAGGAGGGGGATGCGTGTGTGTGTGCAGAGCAGGCACAGGCAGCGAGTTCCCCGTATGTTTTTGTGCCGAAGAATAAAATCTCCATGTTTTGTGATCGGGGCATGAATCATGCACTCCCGGGTGTGCATTTGCTTGCTGCCTCCCCGGGCAAGTCAGCCCTGTCTCCTGGGGGAGCCGAGCACCACAAAAACAGGAGGGATTCGTTTCTTCTCTCTGCAAACAGCTGCTGTGCTGCCCTGGGAGGCTGGTGGCATGGGAAGCCCTCCCCTCTGCCATGTGTGTCACAGGGTGACGGGGAAGGCTGGAAACCCCTCATTAGTAGGGGCTGAGTGGGGCTGCCAGGGTGGGCATCAAAGGGGGCTCCCCAGCATGATGCGTGCTGATCTTCCTGGCGGTGGAAAGAAGGCGATGGGTCCGTTGGGGAGCAGCTAGATATGGCGAGAGGCAGTTTGGAGAAAGATGAGTTACCGCTCAAACCAAGCCCCCTTACAGCTGGTGACCCCCCCCAGCCCATTCATGGGTGCCTGAGCAGGGACCTCCCCTGCTGTGAGGGTTTGCACCCACCCTTCAGGCGATGCCATGCATGCAGGCGTTTGCTGTGGCTGCAGAGCTGCGTCTGGGGACAAGGGAAGAAGTGGGCATGAGGATGGACACCAGCTGCTTCTCTAGGGCAGCGAAAGAGCTGCCCTGGGGACACTGCTGCCCCGGGGACACCACTGCCCTGGGGACCTTCGCCAGCCCCAGTCCAGGCTTTTGCTTTGCAGCAGTTTCCACCGCGCTGGGCTGCCAGGCAGGAGCTGACCCCCCATCTCCCCCCAAGCTGGAGCAGAAGGTGCCATCCAAAATCTGGGTCCCCTCCGGCCATGCTGGACCAAAGCCCCCGCTCCCCGGGGGGCGGAACATGACTCAGCAGCCGACCCCAGACAAGCGCCTGCAGCCCCTCCAAGGAGCAGAGGCGCTGGGTCAGCTGTAATGCACCCCCCCCCAGCTGCCACATCGCCTCCATCACGGTGGCTGCCAAGCTGCCTAATGAGGGGCTTAATGAAGATTAGCGGCGGCCCTTTGCTCCGCTCCGTGCAGAGCGGGGCTGGGGCTGCCCTGGCAGGGGGGATGCCGTGGGCTGGGGGCGAGGGGGCTGCGGGTGCATGGCCAAGGTCTGTGCCCACTGGTGGGGGGCTGCCAGGGTGTCCCCACCTGCCCAGCAAGCACCGGCAGATGGGTGCGACGTCTCGGGTGGGTGAGCGCGTGGGCTGCGATCTGCCTGCGAGAGAGGAACATTTTTACGGCAGTGGGTGGCTGTGTGTGCACGAGGCTGCCCAGCGCTGCGAGGAGCCTGTGGGGCTGTCGTGCACACCCTGCCCGTCCTGGGGTGTCCCAATCCCACAGGACACGTCCCCGGCAATGACATCCCCAACCCCCAGAGGGCCACCTCCGCCACGGCCACCTGAGCTGAGCCCTATGTGGCTGGTGTCAAGCACCCCCCCCCGCCCCAGGGCACATGGGTGCCCACAGGGGGAGATGGGGGATGTCTCCTATCCTACGCTGGTGGGGGGAGCAGCACTGCCCCCCCCCCATCCACGTCAGCTCCCCCTCCCCAAACCGCCCCCAGGTTTCCAAAGCAACGGTGCGCAGAGGGGCGAGCGGTGCTGAGCCCTGAGAGAGGCGAGGGGGGCAGATGAGCCAAATATCACCAGCCATCTGGCTGCTGGGGTGGGCCTGTGCAGACCCCCAAACCCTGAGGAGCAGCGGGTTCCCCCACACCCTTCCCAGGGCTGGGATGCTCACTGGGGCCCAGGGGCCCACCCGATTGAAACCCAGATCAGCAAGGGGGGCGGGGGGAGGGACAGCTGGTGCTTTGCCATTCCTGCATCCCTGGGGGTGGCCACAGCTGGAAATCTCTTTGTGGCCTGGCAGGAACTGGGCTGGTTGGGACAGGGATGAAGCTGGCTCTGTCCCCTCTGCCCAGGGCTGTGTGTTCCCGTCATCCACGGGGACACCAGGTTAGGGAGCACAGCATGCTCCCCATCCTGTCCCATCCCGTCCCCCCCAGCCCCAAACACAAGCCTGGGCTGTTGGAGGACAGCCACCATTGGGGCTGGCTCACCCCTGGGGACAATATAATGTCCCAGTGGGGGGCTGCCAGCTTGATTGGCCGCATCCTGCCTCTCCCCTCTTCCCTCTGCAGTGGCTGTGCCAAGCCCCTCTTTGCAGCCCCCCCTCCTCTCCATGCATTAAAAGCCCAGCAGCACTTCCCCAGCCAGTGCACCAGCCCACGGGAGCAGAACAGGGCTCTCCCACACCGAAAAGAGGGGAAAGAGGGTACGTCCATGCTGTCTTCTTTCTGCTCCTCCAGTGCCAAGCAGAGCCCCGCTGGGGTGGGGTGAGGTGCGGGGCTGGGAGGGTCAGGGGCCAGCAATGCGTGCAGGGGGCTCAATGCACCTGTAAAGGTTTGATCTGTGGGAAACAGGCAGAAATTAGGGAGCAGCATCCTCAGTCCGGGGTGCAAAATCTCTGGGCTTTTGCATTTGGTTTGGGAGAGATGCGTGGGAGGCTGCTGGGTGCCGGGCTCCTCTGCCTGCTCCGCTGTGGGTGCACGCATGGACGTGCAGCCCGCTGGGTGGGTGATACTGTGGCACTGGGTGCACAGTGGGTGCTGGGGACCCATGTGCAGGGGCCAGCTTCAGCTGGGAGCAAGCTCCCATTTGGAATGGACCCCGGCAGGTTTGGGTGGGGGGCTGCCAGGCGCACCCTGTCCAGGCTGCAGAGCCGGGGGTGTCCCCATGCAGGCAGCCCCCATGCTCAGGGTTGAGTCCTCTGGTCCCCCAGTGGTGGCTTGCCCAGGATGCTGGAGGCTGAGAAACATCTCAGGGCTTTGGACCTAGGTGTAGGAGCAAGGGGGACCAAAGGGGCGAGCAGCAGAGTGTCCAGACTCCTGGGGTCATTTCTGCTTGGCTGCTGGGTTTATTGGGCCAGCGACCAGCTTCACCCATCGCCTTGAGAGGCTGGAGCCGGACCCCAACCCCCTCATCACCTCCCATCTCCCTCACCGCCTCCTCGGGGCTGGGAAAGCCGGGAAGTGAGGGCAGCCTGGCATGGCTGTGGGGCCTCTCCTGCACAGCCGTCCAGCCGAGCGTGAAATGGGTTGAAAAGAAAAGGGACGGCATAATGTTCCCGGGGCCGGGGGCGGAGGCCGTTTGTCCCCCACGGTGGCCACAGTCCCCACCACGGCTGCAGAGCGGGGCTGGCTGTGGCTGGTGTGCCGGTCCTGCCTTCCCGTCCCTCTTCACTTTCACCACTTTGCAACCCTTTCAGGGCACCCAGCCCCATCCTGCCCTGCATTGCTGGCCCTGTTGGATCCCTGTGACCTCCAGAACTGCGGTCCCCAGTGCTGTCCTCGGAGCGGTGACCCCGGCCAGGTGCAGGATGCGGACCCTGGCCTGGCTGGGCATCGCCAGCCTGTGTCTAGGGGCAGCTTGGGCTGTCCCAGCCAAGGAGGAGAGGAGGAAGGCAGAGAAGCCAAAAGCTGATCTTGCACTCTATGAAAACATGGACCTGGACAACTATGACCTGACATTGGACAACTACGGTGAGATCCTTGACCTGAGCAACTATGAGGAGCTCTATGACTACGGTGACCTTGCTCCAAAGGTGAGGGGGACACAGGAGAGCACCCGGCATGCGGGGCAGGTCTTCCCTGGATGCACCCTGAGAAAGGGGCTTGGTCCAAGGGATGGATGGGGCACAGTTGGAAAACCAGCCTCTTGCACAAGTCCGTGAGCCCTGGTGGCTCTTCTGCCACTCTTGCTGGTGGTAGGAAAGGCTTTACCCGACCCTGACCTCCTCCAGCTTCCTGCTGTCAGCGCCTGGCCAGAGCACCACTGCAGAAAGCCAGGACATGAGGCTTCCTGCATCCCTCTGGGCAAATAGGGAGGGGGGTTTCTGAAACCCTGAGCTAGGAGAGCTCTCCAAGGACGAGCTGGCTTTCCAACCAGACCTGCCCAGTGCCCTTGACCCCTTGGCCTGTGCATCCAGCCCTGGAGGGGAGTGGGAGGACTCACCTGGCCGCCCCAGCCCTCACATCCAGGCTGTGTTTGCAGATCGAGGTTGGCACCCTGGCTCCTCGCCCCAAGGACCCCGCGGCTCTCCCAAACCCGGGAGCCACTGCTGAAACCCCAAAACTGCAGCCTGTGACCACCGCCGGCCCCGTCCACCCAGCACCCATCCCCACGCAGGGTGAGTGCAGACCCCTGGGTGCAGCACAAAGGTGCAGCCAGCAGGGTTTTTTTTCCCATGGGATGCAGCCATGGGTCCCAGGGGTGGCAGGGCTGGTGCTCTGGAGAAAAGGGAGCAAATCCTTTTGCCACCAGCCGACAGCAGCAGTTATTTGCTCTGCCCAGGGTGTTGGGGGCGCGCCTTATCACACAGCAGGCAGGAGGGCTGCAGCGAGACATTTCTGGGAAACAAGAGCTCCAGCAAAGCAGCAACATTTTAATGAGCAGAGGCATTGCGACAGTCGGACAGAGTAGCAATTAGATTAGTGACAATTAAAATCCTGTAGCGAGGGATAAATATCTTTATTCA
The DNA here is from genome assembly GCA_008921705.1 of Burhinus oedicnemus. Lineage (NCBI taxonomy): Eukaryota > Metazoa > Chordata > Aves > Charadriiformes > Burhinidae > Burhinus > Burhinus oedicnemus. Next base: position 382,725 of record VFFE01007207.1, read on the forward strand.
TTTTCTGTCACTCTGGACTGGGACAAATTAAGTAGGCGGCAAAGGGAAATTGTTGCCTTGCTGCTTTGAACTCCCCCACTAATGGATGCTGAGTCTCACGGGTGCTGGGGGAGAGGAGAGGGAGCACGGGCATGGGGGGCATGTGGCTTTACCCCTCCTGCTGCCCCTGCCAGGCTTGCTGGGACCCTCACACAGCCGAGACAGATGTTTTGCTGTATGCAAAACTGTTTTCTTTTGTTCTGTTTCCTTCTGTGGAAAAAAATAAGGGGGCCAAGCGAGTCCTGGGTGTAACGCTGCTGTGCTTGGCAACCTTACATCTCCCCCTCTCCCGCGGGAGGTATTTGGCCCTGAGCAGCTTCATTTATTAGCAGCTCTTTTGGCTGGGACTTTCTGGCCCTTCCCTTGATGAGGTGCCCTGGGCTGTTTTGCTGATGAAGGTGCTGGGGCTGTGACAGCTCTGGGTGTTAAAGACTTCAAGTACCCACAGCGTGGGCAGGGGTGGGCATGTCTTCCCATCTCCCTGCATGCTGGGTGCTTCTGGGGGCACGGGGGAGCCGTGCCATGCCATGCCATGCCATGCCATGCCATGCCATGGGCTGCCTCTGCAACCCCAGCCCTGCCCAGCTGCCTGCTCTGCCTGTGCATCGGCACCTCCGTCTACTGCGATGACGCCGACCTGGAGCATATCCCACTGCTGCCGCCGGAGACCACCTACCTCTATGCCCGCTTCAACCGCATCGGCGCGATCCGGGCCAGTGATTTCACAGGGCTGAGTATGTCGAGGCAAGGGAAGGGCCAGGCTCTGCAATGGGGCACGGGGGGAATAAGTGGTTCTGTGTAGGTCCCTGTTCATCTCCTCCCTCCTCTCCCACCAGAGAAGCTGAAGCGAATAGACCTGACCAGCAATTTCATCTCCTGGGCGGACGTGGATGCCTTCCGCCTGCTCCCCAGCCTGCAGGAGCTCATCCTGCCTGAGAACAGGCTGACGGCGCTGCCTGAGCTGCCCCGCAGCATCATCCGGTTGGATGCCCGTCTCAACAGGATCCCCAGCAATGGCCTCCAGCCCGAAGCTTTCCGGGTGGGTGCTGGGGCTACCGGCCTGGTGGATGAATCCAGGCTGGTTTTAGCCCAAACCTTCCACACCAAGGGGTAACAGGGCTGATGCAGAGGGCTGGAGCGGGGCTGGGAGCAGGGAGGTTCATCTCTCTGCTCTTCTCGCAGGACCTGAAGCAGCTGCAGTTTCTCCATCTGTCCGATAACCAGCTGGACCATATCCCGGCACCCCTGCCCAAGAGCCTGCGTTCCCTGCACCTCCAGGTGAGGTGCACCTGGACCCAGGCTTGTCTGTACCTGAGTCTACAGAGCCCACCACCACCTCCTCCTCCTCCTCCCCATTCCTTTGCATCTGATTTTGCCCTTTGCCTCCCTGGCCAGAACAACAACATCCAGACCATGCATGAGAACACGTTCTGCGACAGCCAAGACCACAGCCAGATCCGCAGGGCGCTGGAGGACATCCGCCTCGACGGCAACCCCATCAACCTCAGCCTCTTCCCCAATGCCTATTTCTGCTTGCCCCGCCTGCCCACGGGCCGCTTCTTCTGAGCCCCACGGTCCCAACGCTGAGAACTGAGGGGCAAGCATCCCCGGGCCTCCTGTGCCCCCATCCCGGACCCTGCTGCCCCATGGAAAATGCAGGGTTAAGGCAGGTGCGTCTAACCTTGGCGTGAGCTGAGCCTCCGTGTAGGTGTGAACTCAGTTCTGAGGCAAACAAAGCAGGGTGTGGGCAGCTTTAATTAAAATGAAGATGTTAAAAATGCATTCAGTGTCTTATTTTCAACAGTGATAGCAGTGGAAAGCCCTTGCCCAGCCCCAGCCTGGCAGCTGCCTTGTGAACTATGCTGGTCTGCAGAGATGGACACTTCCCCATGCCCCACTTCTTCCTTGATTCCCTCCTGGGGCCTTGGGAAGACCCCTCCGTGTCTGCTTTCAGGGTTTCCTGGCCAGGGACTGGGAGCTGCATTGCTCCAGAGAGGTGATGCTTTGGACATGTCAGGTTTGACCTGTGGGATCGGGTTGTCCCCTTGGCTGTCCCCTGGTCCATCAGGTGGCTCTGTGTGGCTCTAGGAGTGTTGCACACCCAGGTGTGAGCTGTGGCCACAGCTGGGCTGTCCCTGCGTGCTCCAAAAGAGGATGCAATAGGAAACCTCAGCACAGGGCAACTGGAGTTCTCCATCACCTCACCCCAGACCCACTGCAGCTCCATGGCCCCTTCTCTGGGGGGACCCTGACCCCCACTGGGACTGGGAGCTGCCCTGGCACTACGTGGGGTCTCCAGCATGAGCTCTGCCCAGAGGGAGGGTGACCTTGGGTTTGGGTCTGCTTCAGCTGCAGAGAAAGGCTGGAACAGCACCGGAGCCTGCGAGCCAAATGGCCCTGGGTCCAGCAGGCAAGAACCACTTGGAGGTAGTTAAAATATCTTGTATCATTCCAGCTTTCAACACCCAAAAAGAGCTGCCCAGTGGTGAGATATTTTAAATATAATGTATTCATCCTCTATATTTTTATACACATGTAACAAACACGCATACCGTGAGAGGGATGACACATCCCTGGAGAATCCAAAATCCTGAACTGAAACCACTGAGCTCAGCCCACATCCTCCAGGCCCAGGGAGGCAAATCAAGGCAGCTGGAGAAAACCTTGCAAGAAGATCCAGCTTCTCATCTACGGGCACGCTACGAACGCTGCTGGGCACTCGTGCCTGTGAGCCTGCCTCGTCGGCACAAAATGGGCACAAGCGTGACAGCAGCCGGTGGCACAGAGCACATGTGTGCGTGCACCACCTCTCTCCCCTTGCCTTTCTTTTCCATGCAAAAACCAACTCCAACTCAGATATGGATTATGTGCATTCAAAAGCCAGAGCCCTGGGAATTTGGAGCCATACCAGCCTTTCCTTTCAGGCTAGATCTAAAATGCCAGGATTTATTAGCACTGTTGTCATGTCAACCTTAAAACAGCTGTATCTATCTATCTATCTATCTATCTACCTACCTATCCCCTGTCTGTCTATCCCCATATCTCTCCTCCTTCCCCATCCATCTTTCTGACACCTTTGCACTGTCCTGATCTCATATGCTCCCATGGGATGAACTATTGCTGCGAGCCAGGCTCGGCTCCAGCAGGATGGAGTTGGCCAACTTTTCCCAACGGCGCACCCTGGTCCTTCGCGTTCATCCCACTAGATGGCAAGGCAGAGTGTTGGGAAATGCCTGACCTTAACTTCACACTGCAAACTCACTCTCTGCTCTTTACCTCCCCTCTGGGGTGGTTTTAGCATCTCACGGGCATGCCCACGCAGCTGGGGAATAGCCCAGGTGCTTCGTGTTGGCAGAGGAGGGATGCAAAGGAGCTGCGGAGGGAAGAGAAGGGTTTGCTTCATGGGGGAGGAGAGCAAGGTAGGTGGAGGGATGTCTCTGGGGGCAAAGGAGCTGCTGGCTTTGCAGAAACCAAACTTTTCTAAGGGCAATGGGGTGGCTCTGGGAGAGCTTTGCTGGGGGAGAGCTGAGATTCAGCAGTGCTGTCCTGTCTTGTGTGCCTCTCATGTCCCCTGGCGTCCCTGGGAGGAGGGGATGGGCTGGGGCAGGTCTTCCCCTTCCCCAAAGCCCTGGAGGGGGCCATGCTGGGGCTGTCTTTGGGCAGGGGGCGCTGCTGGGGGCTCAGCCCTGCCATTCTGCGGGTGCAGTTATTAACTGTGCTCTCATGTCCTTGCTGCTGCCAAGGGGGAAGGGGAAAGAAAGCAGTGCCTGTCTTCGCAGCATCATGCTGCTGCTGACCCCATGGCCCTTTCCCACCCTGCTGAAGTGCCTCATCCCCTCCATGGAGATGGGCTGCCCCAGGCTGTCCTCAAGCACCCCAGTGGGGCTGGATGGATCCTGCCCTGGAGCCGGCGTGGAGGCACAAAGCCTTCCCTGGGGCTGGAGATGGCAGTGGGCATTAGAAGCGCTCTGCTGAGCCCTCCGGCCAGCGGGACAGTCCAGCTCAGCCCAGCTCGGCAGCACGTCCAAGACCTGGCCATCCCCTCCATCACCCTTGCTGCCCACTGCCCCGTGTCCCTTAGGCTGCGGCCGGGCAGCTGGGATTCCTGGCTCCTCTCCATCCCCTGGCGTCTGCAGCTCTACCCAGCTGATACCTCTGCTCAATGCTGCTCCCGAGGGGCAGGGTCACCGCCTGCCCTCTGGGACCTGCCTGAATTTTAAAGCCATTTCTGTAGCAGAGGCTTTGTAAGATTGCACAGCCTGTCCCATGCATATATGCATGTAAGGGACTGTGCAGCTCTGCTGAGATACATGTGCTGCTTCTGCCAGCCTGCCACAGGCACCGCCTGAGCCCAGCGAACGAGGCCGGCAGAGGAGCAGACTCGCTGCAGGCACACGGGGCCAGGCAGCAGCAGGGGAGGGAGCGGAGCAGCCGGAGAGAGGAATTAGCGCAGGGCCCATGTTAGAAGCCGTGAACTGGAGCTGTGCAAAGGCAAAGTGTCGCTCTGATCTCGGGAGCGTTTGCTGAGTAACAGCAGGAGCTGCGGGGCTTCAAAGCAGTCCGTGACGGGAAACGGTGGCAGCCCAGTTGCTGGAGACAGTTAAATGATGTGGGATGGGGGGAGCACCAGGCGCAGTCCAAGTTGGAGGGGATGGATGAGACAAGCAGATGCTCCCAGACTGTTTTGTACGTGCAAGGAGCTGCGTCCTTCTCGGTACAGGGTGTGCAGGGATGGACAGGGAGGAGCAGACTGACTCCAGGCAATAACTTCCCTCCTCTCATCCCCTCCGCCTGGATCCACAGCTGCCCTCTCCCCGGGCACACAGCAGGCTCTGCAGCAGCAGAGCAGAAGGCTCCCGTCCTGCCTGTCCCTCTCATTTCCTTCCATCCCTCCTCCCTCACCCAGAGATCGTCACTGTGTGTAATTCATGCAGCTCCCCTCCCTCCATCTCTCTGCTGCTCAAGGTCACCTTCCTCGCCTGGGCTGGATTTTCACATATTGATTGCTTGGCTCTAACAGCCAACGTCTCGGTGAGCTCCCGATCTCACGCCAGCTCAGCATCTTGCCACTCTCTGGGAAAAGCATCTCCATATGGGCCCCCTTCCTCCACCATCCTACCCTCCCCCTCCACACTCTCCTCCCAGCCCTGGACATGCATCATTAACCGGCACCAAAACAGAGATGGGAAAAGTCTTGGAGCCTTGGAGAGCAGCAGCCTTCTCTCTCCTCTGCCTCTCTATCTCCTGGGGAGCACGACATGAGCATGCTCCTTCTCTTGGGTTGATTTAGGAGGATCTGGGACAGCGTGTGGCATCCTTGCAGGGACTCAGCGTGCTGCTACGCCTGTCCATGAGCTGCCTCCACCCTCTTTCTCTCAGACTTCCTCCCGCAGGTCCTTGTCCCCCCTGTGGAAAAGGAGCTCCTCTCCCACCACTTTGCCTATCCCTCTTCTTGCTCCCTCCTTACCCAGATTTCTTCTCTGCTCTCCTCTTACCAGCATGACCAGGAGCTCCCTGTGCCTGCTGGGCTGTGTCCCTTGGCCACCAGCTGGGGACAGAGCCATCCTTTTCTGTCCTTTTGCAGCTTCTCAGGCAGGGCAGCACAGGCAGCTTACGCAGGGTTAGGGGGACCAGGTCAGGAGCAGAGAGGTGGTGGCTGGGGTTAGGGACCTGGGACAGGAATCAGAGCAGCAGGAGGAGGATGGAGGCTCTTAGCCCTGCTGGGACCCAGGCAAGCTGGGAAGAGGCCACCGAGATAACACAGGGCTCCCTGTCCAGGATAGTGACCCTGTCTGTTCTGTCCCCCACCTGTGCCGAGGGCAGGCAACCAGTGGATTTATTGGCCAAGTGCAAAATCAATGGCAGGATGGAAAAAGGCCACTGAACTGTGGATGCTGACAAGCTTCTGGCCTCCTCCGGACTAGAAATCACCCTTAAACGCTGCTGGGGAGGAAGTGCTGTGGCCCAGCTTGCTCAGCGAGTGAGGCAGGGATGATAACAGCTTTATTTATAGTACTTAACTGGCTGTTGGCTCAAGGCACCGATTTGTGCTTAGCGTGCGATCGTTTGGGGCAGCTGTTTGTGCAGCTCATGGCTGGAGCGCTCGTGCAGCCCTCGGCGAACTCCCACCGCCCGGCATCGGGGCAGGACCTTGCCCAGGTTTGATGTGTCCCAATCCCTGTCCCTACCCCAGGCAGCTGGCTGGGGACAAGGCTCCCCTGGACTCACCAGAAACTCATTTTCCTGCCTATGTTTACACAGCATCTCATCTGGAGAAATCCCTATCAGTGCCTCAGGGTCCAAGAGGTTATACATCCCTAACACTAATGAAGTAATTAATAGCAGCCACCCAAGGAGAGCTGTTTTGCTGCTCGCTTTCCAGATCTGTCCTTTTTTTTTTTTTTTTTTTTTTTTTTGTTCCCT
>VFFE01007207.1:389206-421269 GCA_008921705.1 Burhinus oedicnemus
CCCCCCCCCAGCTTAACCCAATTCCTGAGGAGGGAAGAGGCCTGAGGGGCCTGGTTTTGGGTGGGGACGCTGCGGGTGATGGAGCCGAGGCGTGGGGAAGCCTCTGCTGGAAGGACCTCTCCCAGGGAGATGTGGTTGGTCTGGAGGATGCTCGAACCCGTGGCATGTGAGCTGATGTCCTTGTTGCAGCCAGGAGTGACAGTGTCACCCCCTTGGGGAGGGGTGGAGTGAAAGGTGCTTGGTGTCTCCCCAAAACAGGTGCATTTCCACCCTGATGCTGCTCCCAGCCTAGAGGCATCCTTCCCCTGAACAACCCTGGCCTGTTGCTACAGAGGGAAGACTTTCTCCAGCATCATTTCCAAGGTGACTCTCTGTTCCTGCACCGTCTCCCATCCGCCGGTGAAGCGTGCCAAACTGTCTGACCGGGTAGAAATGATGAAATGGAGAAAAATGCCAATAAGTATATGGTTCTTTCATGCTGCCAGCCAGGCTTTTCCAAGGCTACTGGCACAAGGACCAGCATCCTGCTGGGCATGGGGGTCTCCCCCACTGGGGATTCATTCCCCAGCTTAGGGGTTCCCCACTCCTGGCTTTAGATTATTTTTCTTTTAATGGACCTGAAGCCGAACTCTTTCAAGTATGAATTGGGTGGCCACGTGTTGATGTAGGGGTGATGCACCCCTAAGGAAGAGCTTGGCAGGGCAGCAGCCAGCGTGTTGGTGTGCCATGTACCCCGAGCGGGAGGAGATCTGAGCTTGGCGTGCCTGATTGATCGCCATCTTTTAAAATAACCAGCCGGAGCCTGGATCTTCCGTTTCTGTGGGATGTGGAAAACCTGGAGAGGGGGATGAGAGAAACAGCTTTGAGAGAGCGAGTGCAAGTATTGCTAATTTATGATCAGAGAAATATATGTTTGAGTTTGAAGATTGCAGGGAAAGGACCTGGTGTTCAGCCGATGATAAATCTGTTTTATCGGGGGGTTGTGAAAAGGCTTTCCCACAGGGAAAATTGCAGGAACGCAGAACATAATTACCCCAGATTCCAATCTGAGTAATTATTTCTACCTACCTGTCACTCCCCTGGTGCTTTTAGCTGGCTGGAGAGGTTTTGCTTTGCCTCGCCTCTCTGCTTAAGAGCCAAAGCCATCTCCCAGCACCGCTGGGCTCTCTGAAGAGCTGGGCCAGCCCTGCGTGCAGGGAGGCACTTGCCTGCGAGGCTTTGGGGCTCGCTGCCATCCCACCCCAGCCCAGGAGCTGCCTTTTTCCATGGCTGCTGGGTGGGGGCTTTCTGCCATGCCACCCTTGCAGCCAGGGAGGGAGGAGGCGGTGGACTTGGGGGGGGAGGGGGTTTGGGTGGCCACTTCCCAGCATGTCCTTGCCCTTGCAGAGAGGACAGCACCCTGTTGGGTAATGGGGACCTGACGCCCATGGGGAGAGCCCCTGCGTGCAGCAAGAACATTGACATTTTTTTCCCTTGTGTCCTTCCCTGGGATGGGTGACATGTGGATGGAGGTTGGAGGGATGCTGGCTGCTGGGGACATCCAGCCCTATCCCGCTCTCCCCGTCCCCCCGGGTTCCACGCCATGGTGGTGAGGTAACCGAGGGTTTTACTGCAGTGGGCCGTGGATAGCTTTTCTAAGCATCGTCTCCTAATGCTTCCCCAAAGAGCCAGGCAGGCTACTGGGCACATTAGGAATCGATGCACATTGCAAATGGATTGCCTGCGCTCTTTCCTCCACCTCTCCATGCTGTCTGGCTGTCTCCATGCTTGCCCCCTTCCCCAGTGTGGCCAGGGCTGCCCTGTGCCACGTCTGTCCTCCCAGTGTCACCCAGGTGATGGGGGAGGCACCAGGGATGCTTCCCCCCAGTTCAGGGCTGCAGTGGGCAGCTCCGTCCCCACCCCGGTCCCACCAAGATGGACCATCAGCTCCAGGTGAAGCAGTTGGGCTGCACCCCCTCGCCTTCCCCCCGGGGACTCGCAGCAGACAGGCGCTGCGGTTGGAGCGGGTGACAAGCGTCTGCACGGGCCAGCCAAGCGGAGAGGAAAAAAAATGACCCTGGTGAGAGCAGGGATGGGCTCTGCATCTCAAGTGGCTGCCTGAGAGATGCCAGACAGTCCCTCACTCCTGTGAGGACCAGGGACCCATCACCTCCCAGAACCTCTGTCTGTGGAGAGGGAAGTAACAACGATGACGGCACCTGCAGAAGGTAGAAGCATTTGGAAAAGTGATTGCTTTGCCTGCAGCAGTATGGAGGAGCCCTGGGGGGAACAGCCTGGGGGTGGGCTTTTCTCTGGGGGAAATTTGCTCCAGCTCCATCACGAGATTAGTCTGATTTACCCTCTCATTAGTGAAAGGAGAATCGGATCCTAAAAAGGCTCTGAAATGTGCTGGTCACGCACCCAAACCTGCAACTGGTGGCCCTGGTCTCTCTCACCCCAGCTCTCAGCATTCATGTCAAAGAGGTGATGAGATCTTCATAGGTGAGGGAAACTGAGGCACAGAGTGACAGGGGCATCTCTCAAGGACTCGGTGAGCTGTAGGAGAGGACACCAGTCCCTCACACTCTTCTGTGGCCTCAGTTTCCCCATGCCCTGACCAGGAAATCGCCCACAATGAACTGTGGCTCAGCACAGGGATGGAGAGCCCTGCAGGGGGGTTTGGGGATGCTGGGGTCCCCATGGGAGGGGGGCGGTGGGGGCAGTGGAGCAGGGATGGGGGTGACATGGGTCTGGGTCCCATTCAGTATCCTAAATGCTCTTTTGTCTGCTCAAATGTAAATTATTCCATTTCCCTGCAAACCTCCTGCCTGGATCCAGACTGCCTTGTGTCTACTGAGGAGACAGAGGACATACGTGCTGGTGGCTGGGGACAGAGGGACTCCTCAGATGGACGGACAGCGCTGCAGTGGGGCATCTCTTAGGTAAGCGGGCAGAGGAGAAGCAGAGGGAGGTGGTCTCTGGCAGGTCATTAGGTGGCTTTGCCAAGAGGCTGATTAGGCTGGCAGGATCCCCAGGGCAGCAAAACTGGGTTTGCCATTCTCCGGCCAGCTGCTCCGCGCGCCACTGCCGGCACCGTGCGTGGTGGTGCCCGGGCCTGGCGGACGCTCACGTGGCTGCGCTGATAAAACTTGCATGAGGACATGCGCAAAAATCAATGGCTGTGCTTATGAATTAATGATCGCTGAGCGGATCGATGCCGCCTGCCCCATGCATGCTGTACTGCTAACGAGCACCAGCAGTGGGAGTGCGGGAAGGGCCAGGGATTTACTGCTGCAGCGCATTCTGCATCTCTATTTATTCGTGTTTTAAGTATATTTATTTTGCATTTGCTCCCAGAGCTACTTTAAGCAGAGAGGAGGTGATTTCCATGAAAGGGACCCGACGCGTGCATGCTGCGGGGAGGGGGCTGCTGCTTTTTGAAGGGTGGGGGGACATTGGAAAGGGCCGATGGCTCTCGGCTCTGTGCTGGAAGGGGTTGAATCAGAGGCAGGCTCTATAAATATGTATGTGGGTAATTTCTAATCGAACACCACAGTTCTCGGTGCTGGCATGTGTCACTCCCGTGGCATTATCTCTGCAATTAGAGCTTTTTCCCACAATTGCATAAGAACCTCTCAGTGACTCACCGGCTTTGGGGGGAGAGAGGCGAACGGCAGCGGCTCGGAGGCGGCCGGCTGTGCCTGCGCGCGTGTGAGGTGTGAAAATCAGCCGCTCAGGTGCTCCGTGGTTTGCAGCTTGCTCACGAGCAAACCTTGCTCCCAGCCTCTCGCAACTCCGCTGCCCTCCCCGACGTCACCACCAGCACCCTAGTTTGGGGACAGTCGGCTCTCCCCCGCCAGCGAGCTCCCCGTCCACCCAGCATTGCCTTCTGCCAGGGGGTTATTTTTGTCCTTGTCATTGTGGCTCTGTTTGTGCATTGATGACCCTTTGGCGCCAATAATAGCATGTTTCGAATCCCTGATTAAAACCGCTGCAGTGTCAGAATCAATAAACATTGGCGGCTGAGACCGTAATAAGTATAATAATCCCCATTAGGGTAACAAATGGGGGAGAGAGTGCGGGGCTGCTAATATGGTAATGCCATGAATCTGCTTCGATCAGCTGGAGCTGCAGCATCCACCCTGTGAGGGGCAGGGCCCATGGCTGCCTTGATATTTGCCATCCCCAGCATCGGCAGAGCCCCCGCTTCTGTCTGCCGTAACGCCTTGCGTGCCCCAGCTTGGAAACTTAGCTGTGCAACGTTAATTATTGGGTCTTTGGAAACACGTGTGATTGATGTCCCCAGTGTGGGAGAGGGACCAGTGCTCGGTGCAGCCCAGGGAATTGCTTATTCTGCCCCAAAGCTTAAAGAAAATATAAAGACTGAGATTATCGAGCAGGGGAAATTCCTGCTCTGACCCATCCTGCCGATTTGTCTTGCAGACATAGAGTGTGGCGAGGGCCGGGAGGGAGGGGAATGCCAGTGGCATGAAAGTAGCTGCCTAGGAAAAAAATAAAAATCAATATGTAATTGTGGCCTCATCGATCTGTGGCTCCGCCGCTGTGGCTCTCCACTGAGCTTTGATCAGCTTTCACGGTCGCAGATGAGAGAGTCCCAGTAGCTGGGGGTATTAAATGATGCCAGACACTTTTCAGATGAAAACTATAGAATTTTTCCTTAAATAAACCCAAAATAGAGTAGCAGCTGTTGGGGTGGGGGACCGGAGCAGCCATGGGGCTCTTCGCAGGAGGGATGCTATTGCCTCCCTGCTGGGACCTCCCCGAGAAGCCGAAGCGATGCTCCCTGTCCACGGCCACTGCTTCATCCCCTCTGACTGCAAAAAAACCCGCCCCCAACACCCAAAAAGCTGCCGGCCAAGCCCTACTGCAAGTCCATGGCCGTGGCAATGCCTCCAGCGATGGGGCATGGAGTGATGGGGCTGTGCAGGTTTTGGGGGCAATATCTAACCACGTGTCATGGGAATGAGACCAGTCTCAGGCAGAACCAGTTGGTAATTTTTAGACAAATTGTTTTTGCTTGAAAAATGGAGGTTTGTTGAAACCCGGCATGTTTATAGAAAAACATTGGTTTCAACAGATTTCTGTTTCAACATGTTTTTTAGAAGAAAAAAGACAGCTTTCCAAATTGTCAAAAGACCCCAGTTGAACACTTTCTCGGCAGAGCATAATCCATTTCTCAGCTCCAAATTACTTTTCATTTTGCAATGTAAGTAAATGTATTGCAAAATCCCCTTTTGAAAGGGGGCTGAAATCCTACTGAAATGGTTAGGGAGAACCTCGGCAACAGACTGGGATTAACTCGTTCCAGCCTGGGGTCTGGATTTCAAATAACATCCTTTCTCCTTTCTTTTCGATGATGGTTTTTCATCCCACTGCAGGATGGTTAATACCAGCAATTCCTTCCTGGTGTGGAAATCGCTTCATCTACAGGCATCAAATATTAAGGGCTGGCAGGGAACCCTATGTGGGGGCAGAATAGCTCATTTTTGTGCTGTTTTTCTCTGATTTACCCTACTTCTGCAGCATTTTTACTGCCCTTGGTCAGGGAGAGGATGCTGGTGGATGGTCTGGTCCACTGCAGGCATTTCTCCCGTACGAACAGGCAATGTTTTGTGGCTTGACCTCTGGAAAACTTTGTTGTCGCACTGATCCAGCAATAATTCCCTTCAATGGGGCATGGGATGACATCTGAGATAGAGACCACCTCCATCCATACAAGTCTGCATCTTATCTGAGTCGTTGCAATTGCAGGTTGGAAATGCAGCCTCTGGTGTGGGAAACCCAGGGCACGCCAAGAACACGGGCATCGCACTGATTTTTCCTTGGGAGCCTTGCTGGAGCCAAGAGGAACTCTCCATAGATGTTTTGCACCCGTCTCTGCCCCCTAAGTAAAATCAAACTGATAACTTAATTCTGGAGGAGGGGGGAGCCCAGCCCATGGGCTGCACCCGGCTGAGAGGGATGCTGGGGCTCCCTAAATTCGCAGCGGGATGCAGCCAGCACTGCAGTGATGCAGGAGGATTTGGAGAAATCTCTGGTTTGGTCTGGATACAAAGAACTCTTTGGAAGAGTTCTGCCCAGGGAAGCGATTGAGTCACCATCCCTGGAGGTATTTAAAAGACGTGTAGATGTGGCACGTAGTGGTGGATTTGGCAGTGTTAGGTTTACGGTTGGGCTCAACGATCTTAAAGGTCTTTTCCAACCTAAATGATTCTATGATTCTAAAGTAGCCCCCTCCTCTTCTGCACAAGCTTTTCCAGGCACAAGAGGGGTTTTGGTTTGGCAAGATGGGCAGAAGTGGGTCTGGAAACCCCCAAACAGTGTCGGGTTCCCGCTAGCCCTCATGTTAACGACTCAACTCGACTTAACGAAATGGTGGCTCTGTTGGTGAGCAGCCAAAATCTGACCTGCTTTTTTCTTTATTATATCAGCTTGTAGATCTTGTGCAAGTCTTTAATCAAATGTTTCAGTGCCTCCTTAGAGCTGGAAAGGATTTGGAGAATGCAGCTGGGTTGTTTGTAAACTTCTTCAGGCTCCAAGGTGTGCTCCAAGCTTTCCTTTTTTTCCAAGAAAAAAGGAATGAAAGCCAGCAGCCAGGCTCAGGAGTGTTTGGGCCGGGTTCTGGAGTGGTGCAGGGATTCACAGCAAGGCACGGGGAAAGGGGCATCACCTCCTCGCTGAGCCTGGTGGCACTCAGGGCCTGCAAAGGTGCGTGGACAGGGGTGGGTCCTTAATAACTGACCTAGGGTTGGGTTTTGGTGTCCACACGGACTTCAGTGGCTTTGGTTCTGCTGCCTTCCTTGCAAACAAATAGAAACCTGAAATTATAACTAGCCCATAAATGCATCTGTTGGAGAGTCTGGGATGGGTTGGGATATCCAGTTCTCAGCCAGGGAAGGTTTGAGCAGGGTGGAGGGATGCAGGGAAGAGCCAGGAGCTATTTCAGCTCCCTGTGCCACCCCCTTCCTCCTGCCGCTCCAACTCGAGCGCTAACAAATGCTTTACGGGGAGCTGTGCCAGCGATGCTCGGCGCGCGCAGCACGAGAGCAGATCGTCGCCTTGCCCTGCGCAGGGAAATCCCTTTGATGCTAAAGTGGCTGCAGGGGGAAGGAAGAGGAGTGGGCACAAAATGCATCCTGCTCGGAGCGACGAGCTGGTTCATTGAGCAGAGCCCTGGCAGGCTCCGCCACGTCCTTCTGCTGCTTTTCAGTGATAGCTGTCGGATTTGATAATTGCAGCCGGCTGGCTTTCTGCCACCTCGCTGGAAAAGCGCTGTCTTGCTCCATGCCTCCATGCATCCACAGCGAGACGGGTCTCCTACAGCTGGGGGAGGAGGATTGGTGCATCCCTACCCTCAGGGGCGTGGAGGGGGGTCTGATGCTGGAGGACAAAGCCTGGAATGGGGCAAAGAAGCTCGGCACTTGGGATGCAGCTGGAAGAAGGGACAGAGTCTATAATGGACAAAACCCAGGGTTTTACAAGCGTGTTGTCGTGCTCCCTGTTTTCCCCTTCCTTCTGCCTTTGCAGAGCCGAGGGGAAGCGCTGGCAGCCTCACAAGGCTCAGGTGGCCTCTGGTAGCCACTGGGGTATTTCCCAGCAGGGGGGAGGGTCCAAGAAGTGATGCTGAGGCCGTTCAGTGTTGTCATCCGTGACGCAGACGTGTCACCATCCCCTGGAGTCCCGTATAACAGCTTGTGCCAGCTCCTGCTGTCGCGACAGTCTCTGACTCCACAAGTGCAGGCACCTGGGGCAGGAGCATCTGTGCCTGCAGCGGGAAGCTGGCCATGAAGCCCGGCTGTCCTGGGAAGGGCTGCGGTCACGTCCTGGGGATGGAAATCCCTGCCTGGCCCTGAAGGGCTCAGGAGAGGTGGGGGAGGACATGCTGGCTCTGCCTTCCCCCTTAGACACTCCTCTGTCAGCGCAAAGTTAGATGCCAAAAGCACAGAAATTTGGTCCTGACGCAAAGCTCGCTGCTCCCCAGGTTTTGCCAGGGCTCCTGCAGACGGCCAGCCCTGCCGGCAGCCCTGGGATGGAGGCAAGGGAGGAATCTGGGGGAGCAGAAAGCCCAGGGCCTGTCGCCTTTTCCAGACCCTCCTGGGATATCCAGGGGAAGAAACATGGACCTGGGGTTAAAACCCTGGACCTCCAGTGTCAGCAGACGGAGCATCTGCTCCAGCTCTGACGCAGTCCATGCTGTGACCTGGGGCAAATCCCGTCACTTTCCCTGCCCTGAGCTGTCCCATCACCCTCGCACCCGAGTGTGTCCGTGCATCAGCAAATACCCAGGGACACCCACAACCGCCTCCTGGCATCTTTGCATGGGACCTGCTCTCCAGGCACTGAGCCGGGTCCCTGCCTGGCAGAGCATCCCTGGTGCCAGCCCTAAACACCAGCAGGTTCTTGCTGGGGAGGGCAATGGTTCTGCCACAACCGGTGGGATGCTGCTCTGCTCCGTAACGGTTCTGTCCCCCTCTCCCAGGCTCTTCTCTCTCCCATGTACCCCCCAAACCCACCGAGCTGAATCCCCACTGCAGCTTGGTCCTCATCAGTTCTCGAGCCCGGGTCATTGCCAGGGGTTTCCCCGGGGACCTCGCTCCTGCCTTTCCCCAGCAGCCTCCCCGTGAAACCGCTTTCCAAAGAACTCTGGAATAAAAAAAGAAAGAAGAAACAGCCCCCTTCTTGTTCTGCTGTGATGAACTGGCTCTTTTTCCAGTCACAAGGGCGAGCTGAAGCAAAACTTTCCATACTGAGCAGGAACAGAAAGAGAGATGGAGAAGTAATGAACTCTCCTTTAGAAAAATTAAAAAAAAAAAAAAAAAAAAACAAAAACCAAAACCCAAAAAAACAACCAAAAAAACCCCAATGAAACAAAAGCCAGCAAAGCCCAGCACTGTCTTTCCCCCATCTCCCTCCTTTTTGGAACAAGCCAGCGAGTTTGCAGAAGTGTGTTTTAAGCAGGAGCAGATGCCGGCGTTCCTCGGACCGGGAGGGGCGAGCTGAGCCCAGGAGGGATGCGGAGATAGAAAACAGATTGCAGCAAATATTTAGGTTTTTAATTGCTGCGCAGGACGGTGGTGCGAGGAGTGCTGGGAGCCAGCGCTCGTGTGTTCGGTGCCTTGAAATACGAGTGTTTAAGGGGTTTTATTGCCCCGTTGGTGCACGAGAGTTTCCTGGCTTGCTTGCTTCAGGGGCCAGAGAGCCAGAAATGTGGTTTAAAAGCTGAAGGTCCCCATGAAACCTCAGGATGCCGGGAGCTGGGGCTGTGGTGAGACACTGCCCGGGAGAGACGGGTATCAGGTGCTGCCTTTTGGGCTGGGAAATCGGCTGAGAGCCAGCAGTGGAATTGTGGTCCAAAGCTTTGCAGAGGGACGGATTTTCAAATCCAGGGTCTTTTGGGGCACCCGGCGAGGGGTTGGGTCCCCGTAGGATGCCGAGCAGTGATCTCTGCTGCCTGGCAAGCAGTGGTCCTGGCTATCAGCAGCGCTGTTTCTCACATTGCTGTAGGAACCAGAGGTCCTGAGGAATCAAGATCCGCAGAGGGTAAGGCTCTGGATGCACAGGGGGATGACAGTCCCTGTCCTGCAACGCTGGTTCTCCATGCACCATCAAAGCAATGAGATGGTCACCCAGGGAAGGGCTTGCTCCAGGGCACTCCACAGAGCTATGAAGAGCTCTCGGTTTCTTGACCTTCAGTTTTTTAGGACGTATCCTTGAATTCGCTGTGTGGTTTTCTGGTGCAGATGCGCCCATTAACAGCATCCAAAAAAAAAAGGCAAAGATGTCAAATTGAGGCCACCTCACTGGTTAACACAAAACCAGCTCCAACAGCCCACCGCCAGCATCTGCCCATCGCTGCTGCTGCTCTCTAGACACCTCTGGGGTACTCAGCCCAGAGAAACGCCAGCCTGGCCCCTAAAAATTCTGACCAACGGAAAAGTGGTCAGAAGGAAAATTGGGCTGTACAAGTAGTGCCGGTGTCCTGGCACGCCGGGATAGTGGCCGAGAGGCTGGCAGAGCACCGAGCTGTCTGGATCTGCCTGGCTTTCTACAGTGTCAATCGCCTTTTGCGATGAACCTGTTCTTCCCAAAATTTCAGCTATAGGTTCCTCCCATTAGCAATGCCCTCCGTCCTGCTTCTGCTAAATGATTCATCCCGAACGCTCTCGTTATTGCTCCCATTAGTCACACCGACATAAATTCTTCTTTGACAAAATGCTATATGTTTCTCATCAACTCCGCTCAGCCCCGATGACTCGTGTCCTTAAAACCCAATCCAAATTATGTGACTTTTCTGCTACCCTCCCTCCTAGTAATTTAAAAACGGTGTACCTGATTTCGCTTTTTAGCTTGTGAAGGCGGAAAAGAAATAAAACAGGGTAAGAGCAGCCGTGCCTCTGCTGGCCTGTCCCTAAGGATCTGGGTGACCCTGCCTGCATGCCTTCAGCAGAGGCAGCGGGCTGGATCCCAGCCTCCCGGTGCTGAATCCTTTGGGATGGCTTCAGGAAGCAGCACATGGCATGATGAGCTAGTCTGGCTCAAGATGCTCATTTCCAAAGGTTACCCAAAAACCTCGTCCTGGATGAGACCGTCTCCTTTGAAGGTTCGTATCTGGCTGCATCACTCCTTGCCCTCTGCAAGGGACCCGTTTGGGATGCAAGCGGCAGCAAGCCGGGCTCCTCCACCCCAGCCCCTCTCCTGCAGGCCCAGGGGAGGCTTTGCTGAGGGTACGGAGGGAGCCTGGCTGGAGACAGACTTGCACGTTAGCCCCGGCTGGCTCCCCGGCTCGGCCAGAGCGGTGGGCACGCAGCTGCCCTCCTCCTGGAGCAGGTCCCAGCCCTGCAGCGCAGGCAGCTCCAGGGCCAACAGCGACAGCCTTAAAAGGGGTGACAAGAGCAGCAGCCCGGCTCTCGTGTGACCAGTTTGGGCTCAGGAGGCACGCCATGCTGGGAGGAGAGGCAAGGACACTCCAACAGTGACAATTCCCCAAGAATTTCCTCCTTTCGCCACCTCTTCCCCAGCATCAGCATCACATGCCGGCTTGGGGGCATCTCCTCTGCTCGAAGCAGGGTGACATGACCTGTGTGGAGTAGGGACAGTGCTGCTCTGGTCGGGCTGTCCCTGGCCACCACCGCTCCGCCGACATGCTCAGAGCAGGGAAATGTGCTGGCTGCAGTACCAGCAGCCACCCAAAATATTACTGCCAGTTTTCTCAGGAAAGTTAGATGTTGTTTGCGGAGAAGATGTGGGAAAGATGAAAATCTCCCCTCCCCTTGCAGCGACCCTCCCCTGGGGAAGCGGCGCTCGCTGGGAGCTGACTTCTGTCGTTTCTGGAAAGCGGTGCTTTGAGCAAACTATTTATAAACTGAGTTTTCTTTAACTCCTGAAATTGAGCCATAACTTCAGACAAACAGAAAGAAAAAAAAAAAAAAAAGACATGCAGGCAAATAAATGCAGGCAAAAATAAGTATACAGGCAGCCTAAATTTGCAAAGCAACTAGTAATACTGGGAAGGGTCTGGGTTTGGAGGCATCTGCAATGGGGCTAGTAAAGGGTCTTCTCAAAAGGCTTCCAGTGGCCCAGTGGGCTGAGGACCAGTGGTGGCACTACCTGTGGGATGGGGTTGGTGGGATTTTGCCCAGCTGCCCAGCACTGCGACGGCTCCCCGACAGAAATCCTTCTGATATTTAAGCCTTGCATTGCCGCTGCCCACCAGTAATCACCGCGGTGGGAAATGCCAGGCAGCGTGACCTTTCTCAGCACGCTCTGCACGGCTCCTACCTGGATTCATGCGGGGGATTTATAGCTCTGCATCACTCAGGTTTTTACAGGCTCATTTATCACCACAGCCTCAAATGCCAGCAGGGCAGGGCGACACTGCCCAGCCCGTGCCATGTGCCGCAGGGCACGGTCAGGATGGTGCAGACTGCCCTGTGATGCTCCTGTATCCTGTGATGCTCCTGCATCCCGTGATGCTTCGGCATCCATGTGGCACCAGGGGCTCATTTCAGGCTGCTGGATGGGCAGCACCTCCCTTTCCTAGCATCTCTTTTATTTTAAGCCTTTCTTCCAGCTCGTGCTGCCATGGGACTCGCTGGCACGTGCCCACCCACGGCATCCCCGTATCTCCCTCCCGCCCATCCCCATTCCCCCACTAGCACCCCCAGCCCACCCCTAAACACATTCATCTCTTTCTGCTGCGGGAGAGAGCAGCTTCGGGAAATAGGTCCATAAATCAGCAGCAATGCTTGGAAATAAAAATCATTATTGTGATAAATGGGGTTTTATTTCTCTTTTAAGAAGAGGGATCATGAAAGACCAGGGCAGGGAAGAGCGGGGAATAGGAGGTGTTGCATTTTCTATTTCTGACAAGCTAAGGGGGATAAAGCTAATTGCATGAGAGCCGTTTGAAGAGAGAGGGGAAGAAATAAGTGTTTGCTGAGTATCCCTTGCTGGGGATGGAGGGATGTGAAGGCTTCCCATACTACTCTGCATTATTAGGAAAATGTATTGTGCTGCTCAGGGTCATGCTTGTGCCTCAGAGAGGTTGTCCTGGTCATAGCGCGGTGCTTGGTGTTGTATAAACCCACAACAAAATGCTGTCCTTGGCTCCAGTCTGTGAGTAATTTTCTGCTGGCCACACCAATACCTGCAGCACCCACATCCCACAGCAGCCACATCCCACAGCATCGACCCAGCTCCTGCCGGCACCACAGGTACCATGGGCTTTGGGAGTAGCTCCCGCAGCCAAGGGGAAGCTTTGCACAGGATGACTTCAGGATTTGGCCCCAAGCTCCTGGGGATGGGAGCTTGTATTAATTAAGCAGCAATGATCCAAGTCACAGGGCATTTCCTGGGGATTAATGACTGGCTGGGAGGAGTTAATGACTTGAGATGAATCCAAAAATCCCATTTACCCCAACCAGTGCTGAGTCCCAGCACACACATTGTGCCAAGGTCAGCACCACCATTTTAAGGCAATTTTTTAAATTATTATTAATAAGAATAATAAAGTGTTGGAAATGGTTTCTCCTTCCCACCATGGCGATGCAGCTTGATTGCTGTGGGCAGGCTCTCGGGGACAACCAATGCCCCTCATATTAAGCCAGTGTATCAAATGGAAAGAGCATCCCTCTCCCTTAGTCCCCGCAGGAGCCCTGCCAGCAGCTCCTGGGGACAGGAGGATGTCGGGGACATGTCCTCGGCCCCTGCTTGCCATTTCCAGCCCAGCTGCACCGGGATGGCGATGCTCAGAAGATGCAGGTTTCAAAGACAAGAGGAGCAGTTGGGCAGAAGGCAACCCGTCACAGCGTTGTGCCCAGAGGAGATCAGGATCCGGCCTCTCAGCAATTATCTCTGATAAATGTTTTAGGGTTGTCATGGCAATGAAAGAGCCGGGCTAATCCTTGGGTTTCCTTTCTTCAAAGGGAAGAAAGTTTGCATACCTGACCGCAGGCGGGAGCAGCCCGGTGGGATGCTCGGTCTCTGCGCTGCCAACCCTCCCATGCCTGCACACACACACACACACACACACACACACACATATGCTGGACTAAATGCAAACCGAATCCGTCCCGAGGAACGGGAGAGCACCTCATTTCTGGTCTCCATTCCCACTTGACACTGGGTGATCCAGCTGCAGGAGATTCCAAGGCCAATCCTCCCCTTTGTGATAGCTGGTGATTTATTTGCACCGCACCCCTGCCCATGTCCCTGCTGTCCCCATCACGGGTGGGGACAATCGAACGCAGCACCCGGGTTAAGCTCTGGGTGTTCCCCTGGGCAAACAGGGATGTGGCTTGGGGGTGGATGCAGCCAACATGATGCTCAGGGAAAGGGGATCTGAAATACGCCCTGCCCAAGCATCCTCTATCGGTGGTAACCAGACACTGGGCAAATCCTGCCCTTGGCCTTCCCCCTCGTCCCAGCCGAACAAGAGCAGCCCCGGCATGAGCAGACGGCAATGTCATGGGCGCCGTGGTGAAGAGCATCCAGCTCAGCAAGCATCACCATCTCCTGGCCAAGGGGATGTCTCCAGCCAAGTAGCTCGTCTCTCTCTGAAGCCAAAAGGGAACTCGGCACTTTGTGAGCAACCGGGGACCGTCGCTCCTCTCGGCGGGGGCAGTGCTCATCTCCTAAACCTGCTGGAAACACAGAACTGCTCCCCTGCTACAGCCGGGAGCCTCTTCAGCTCCTGAGCTGCTTTATCCCACTCTCACTCCTATTACTGGAAAGTTTTATAGCCACTCACTGTTTGTGATTAATCATTTTGTTTTAATTGCTGCTCCTCTGGCTGGCAGAGGCTCAGCAGGGATTTTATGCCTCTTGGCTGCTTCCCTCAGGTATGTTCCAGGACCAGCCAACTGCGAAGCGCCGAGTAGGAGCAACCCCATGACAGCAGGCGCCCGAGTTCAGTGGGGTGTGGGTTTGGGTGGTGTCTGTGCACCCCATGTCGGCTCACGAGCTGCATCCCAATGGAGCCCCAATGCAATAATGAGCCCCCTCAATAACTCAGCCAAATCTGCTGTAGCACCAGCTCTCCCCAGGACCACTGGCTGCAGCAAGGGATGGGGGGGATTGGGGATGCTCTGCATCTCCCCAGTGCTCCCCATGGATGCTGACATCCTTCTGCCAAAAGCTGGAAGCAGGCAGAGGAGGGGTGAGACCAGGGAGCAGTTAAATATCTTCCAGTGGTGTTGCCCCACACAACGGGAACGAAATGCAAGCAGCAGCTTCAGTAGGGGAATAAGAAACACCCAAGCTGGTGCATGCCCAAGGCAGGGCGGGATGCCCCTGCCTCTGCAAACAATGCGGCGCTGGGGTGTTCCCAGGCTCGAGCTGGTCACAGCTCCGCATCGCTCTTTTGTGGGAAACGACGGCATTTGAAAATGTGATTTTGATTCAAACAATGCTCAGGGTTTGATCATCAGCTGGGAACCCAGCAGAGCTGCTGGCATCCTGAGGATGGCCCGACGTACTCCCCTCAGGGACTTGCCCAGTCCTCTCCTGGTGGGTGACACTGGCCGGCCGCACGCGTGTCGTGCCAGGCCCCATCCCACTGGGCAGGAAGGAGCCAGAGGGACAGAGACGACTTTGGCCAGTGCCCTGATGAGCTGCAGCATGTAACTGTGGCCTTGGGCATCCAGAACACACAACGAGCATTCTCTGAGTGTCCAACATGTTGCCACTTTTCCTGCCTTTCCAAACCTCCCCCAGGCAGGAGATGAGCAGGGTTGTCTGTCCTCTCCTTGTAGACAGCTCGGACCCCTGCCCAGCTTGCCAGCTCTGCTGGACCAGCCCAGAAATGGGAACAATGGAAATCTTCCCCTTGTCCAGCCTTGGGAGCAGGGGGATCAGCATCCCAGCTCCCGGTGTCCCCACAGATGCCACTCAAAGCAAGCCTTGGGGATGAGGACACATGGCGAGCCCAGAGCTGTGCTGTGGGGAACGACTCCACAGCCGAAGCAGCAAATCCAAGGAGCAGCAGAAAAAACAAGTGAGCGTGGAAACCAGGCAGCAAATTTAAGTATACAGAAAGATGTCACAGCATTTCTTCCGTCCCAGCAAGGCTTCACCCAGCTTGAGTGGCCCCTCTCTCCCTGGGAGAGTTTTCATGGGAATTAAAATGATTTTGCCGGTGAAGCGGCTCTGTCCCTGGAGTTTTCTCCCTGCAATGCGGGGTGGAGGGTTTCTAGCTGGCTCTGCCCAGGCTTGCCAGCTGTGGCCAGCACACCCATGTCCCACGTGGCCACCATGTCCTTCACTGCCGCAGGGAGATCACAGCAGCCCAGGACACTGCTGTGGGGGCTGCCTACACCTTGCCTGCACTTTCATGCTGAATAATTGAAAGCTCAAGCAACAGCCACAAATATTTAATATCTTGTTCATCAAAAATTTACCCTTGTTAAAGCCATCATTTTAGACGTCTGACAGGGCTGGAGAAAAGGCAGTGGGGAGGCATGGAGAGGGCAGCGAGGAGAGGATGCTCTGGCCAGAGGGAGCCATAAAGGATGAGAAGGGGGGATGAATTAGGGGATGCCATGGTCCCGCAGGCAGCTGGCCTGGGCAAGGGGCTGCCCTGGTGACAGGGTCCTCCTTGCTGAGCACGGGGGGACTAAAATGCATCCGAGTGTGGTGATGCCACCATCTCATGCTCACCTCCTCCATCTGCCCTGCTACAACACCCACTGCCCCAGGGAAGGCATTGAATGAACTCAGCCACTTCAATTAATTCCCCGTCCCTTGTTCCTGGTTGAAAACCATCCCAGCGCCCTCTGGGACCCAACACAGTGGCAGATGCACCCAGATGACACTGGTGGCCGGTGCCTGGGCTGTGTGCAGCCCCTTCCAGCACTGGCACGGCCACGGCACGGGGCTGCACGCACTCTGATCGCTTTTCTCCGCAGCTGCCAAACAGGCAATGGGGATGGCTCAGAGGCCTGGAGCCTCCACAGCCACCAGCAGTGATGGCAGAAAGAGATATAAAAGGCCGTCCTACTTAACAGGGTTTATATAAGGAGGCGTCTCCATGGCAGGACGGGAAAACAGACGGATATTGGAAGTGATGCTTTGAACACTGTCTTTGCAGAGGCATCCCTGTTGATGGATGAGGTGGCACCTGGAACCCACTGTGACACCCCAGGGTCACAGCCACCCCCCCGCTGTGTCCCCACCGTGTCCCCTCCATGGCCCCACTGTGGCCCCACTGCAGCAAGAGCGGCCCACGAGGGGGTCCCGCAGTCTGGGCTGCTCTTCTGCTGGGGGTACACAGGTCAGTCAGCTCCTTTCCCTCCCACCTGCTCTCCCAGAGACTTCTCATCTCTAATTAACATTCTCATTAATTAGTTTATTTAATGGCCTCTTTGCATTTGGCTCACACAGTGCCATCACCAGCAGGTCAGTCTTTGCTGCTGGATTCAGGGGTGCTGAGCGGAGGTGCTGCACTGACCACAGGTGATGCACTGCCGGGGGGGCGGGGGGTGGCAGTTTGGGAGGACAGGGGCTGCGGTTGGGGTCACACCCCGAGCACCCTGCAAGGGGTGCCCAGCAGACACTGGGGTTCAGGCTCTGCAGGAGCCCCCCACTGTCCCTTGCCTGCCTGGCCCCTGGTGACCCACTGGGCTGGAAGCGAGCCGGGAGAGAGCGGCACCTCTGCCAGCAGCGTGTGGTGCCGGCAGGTTCACTCCCCTTATGGAAAGGCATGTTGTGAACAGGCTCGTGGATGTGTTTATTCCCGGCAGCCCTTGACCGGTGGCAGGGAGCAAGATTAGTCGGTGAGAAGTGGGTACCTGCTGCCAAATTCCCCTGAGAGGCACATGGGGCTGGGCATGGGCAGCCCCATGCCACAGAAAATAGATGGTTGGGATGTGGGGGGGAGTCCTGTTTGCAGAGAGGGTCGAGGGATGGATGCTTTGTGTCGGCTGAGCCCTGTCTCAGGCTCTGTGCCTTGGCAGGGTGGGTGCCTTCCCCTCCCTCCCAGGGACCTGCTGTTCCTGGGTGGAGCAGAGCTCCGCAACCACAGAGGCTGCAAATTAAAGTGAAGAAAAGGAAAGAGAAATCCCCATAATCACAGGGCTCTGGGAGCGGAGGCTTTGGGAGATGCACCAGATTTCCTCGCAGCTTGGCTCCTCCGACAGCCAGCTGCCGGTCGGTCGTGGCACCATCCCAGTTCGGGGCGGGGGAGTGCAATAAATGCTCAGAAGCGCTGGGAAGGTAGCAGCTGTGGAGAGGATGCCCTCTGGAAGGGGGATGGGGCAGGTTTGGGGGTGCCCGAGTGGCAGGCAGAGCAGGGAGCTCCGCTGGAGACCTGGCACTGAGCTGCGATGAGTCCCGAGTGCTGCCTTTGCTCTGGTGCAGGCTCTGGCCATAAGGCTGGGCTCTGACAGCCCCCGGATCTTCCCAAATGGGCTGCGGGGGATGCTCGGAAGTGCTTGGTCTAATTAAAAGCTGGCTGACGTGGCCGGCAGCCGCTGGTGGAAAAGCAGGTTAATGTCCTGGTGGCCTCGGGGCTGGCTGAGGCAGGGGGCCAGGGGAGGCAGCGAGCAGGCAGGGCTGCAGCAGACCTTGTTCCCTCGGCCCCTACGAGCCTGGCATGAAAGCACAGCCCAGCCTGAATGCTTATTCATTATCATAATTCATCATTATTATTCCTCAGGTGGCTCTCTCCTCCAGAGGCAGCATGGGTAAGCGTGCACCTTGCACCCTGCCTCTGCCCATCCTTCTCCCCTCCATCCGCAGGGCATCCACTGACCCTGCACCCACCGCCTTTCTGGCCACGCAGCCGTCTGTCTGGCCGTGCACTTTTCTCTCTGTCCCTCCACATCCATCACTCTGCCCACTTCTGTCTGTCTTGCATGCAACTGTTTGCATCAGTCGTTGCTTTCCTCACAACATCTCTTTGTCCATCTCTCACCTGCCCAGGTGCTGGCTTGGGGCTGAAGGAGGTGTTTAGGGGACACTGCTTCCCTGTCCGAGGGCTTTCCTGAGCTTTCTCCAGGGTACCCTCACTGTCCCCGGCTGCCTCATCAGCTGCCAGACAGCAGCAACAAATAACCCTCCTTTGGAGCTCCCCTAAGGGCTCGGTGCCGGACTGCAGAGCCCAGGCGATCAGCTCAGCCCCATCCTGGCTCATGGTGGCTGGAAAGCATTTGGGTGTTGATGAGCTTCCGGGGGAAATGCAGTTCAGTGAGGCTGGCCAAGCTTGGAGCTGCTGCCTTGTGCAGAAACCTGTCCCCACTAAGAGCAGGGCCAAAAGCCACCAGGTCCTTGTCACAGAGCCCATCACCAGGACACTGGTCACCAGTCACTCAGAGTTCAGTTGAACCAGTCCCCAGGAGAACTGGAACCTGTTGGCCGTCCCCAACGTGAGTCACCCGAGCTTCCCCTGTCAACCAGCAATAAACAGCTATTCCTGCTTAGAAGTTGCGTCCCAGTTTCTCTTGCTGTTTACAGTTGTCTACCTTCAAGGGTTTGCCTTGCTCCATTTTTTAATGTAATTTCACCAGCCATTAGCCCAGAATGCAGCTCAACTCCTCTGTCACTTAACACTTTTTTTTTTTTTGCTAAACATCTTCACCTGAGAAACTGCGGAGCTGCTTCGGTAGCAAAGGCACAGAGGGCTCCAGCCCATCACTGTGACCTGGCGGTAGTGGAGGGAGCACAGAGCTTGTGAATCACCAAAACGGCCTGATTGTGGTAAAACTGCTGCAAAACAGGCATAACTGCAGCCTCCAACCCGCTGGGAGCCTTGAGCTGCTGCTCCCTGTGCCCGGGGAATGGCCCTGCGGCATTTTCACCTGCAGGCTGGTGATTTCCTGGGTGGGTCTGGGTGTAGGGGGGTTAATTTGTTTCCATGCAGATTGTATTAGGAGGGAAAATTAAATGCTGAGGCAGAGAAACACTTTCGCTTCCCTCAAAGCTAATAATAGCATGCAATGCTTTCAGTGGTGATTGCAGCCAACAGGCTTCCCGTGCCTTATGTACCCTGCGGTGCGGGAGAGGAGGACGGTGGGGAGCTGGGGAAACTGAGGCACGGAAGACCTTAACCTGGTTTAAGGGGTGGGTTAGGATAGAGCTTGTGCTCTCCTTACACCCCATCTGTGTCACTCTGCTGTCTCCTGTGAGGCTGACAGTGCCACACAAAGGGGGACATTCCCTGTCCTTGCCTGATGCCGGGTTACACGAGCTGACCCTGTTGATTTCCCAGGTCTGCGGAGCGCCCACGGCACAGGGGAAACCCTGTGTCTGGTGGGAAGCCTGGGAGAATGTGGGGTTCCTGCACCGCAGCACTGGCCCTGGGCAGAGCACTCTCCCAAAGGCTTGCTGATACCTGGAGATGAGTCAAAAGAGCTAGTTCAGAGAAATTGCTTTGGAAGGGCTGTTTCAGTCCCAGCTCCCCTCGGGGCTTGGATGTCGTGACGAGGAGCGGGCGGCTGGGGACACGGGGCTGGGGTAAGCCGGGACACTGGCTCTGCGTCACGCTGGGTGCAGCTCCTCGGTCTGCAGCGACAGTCCCTACAAGCACCATCTCTGCAGCACTCCCAGAGCCATGCAAAAAAAAAAAAAAAAAAAATCCTAAACCTCACTTGTCCCAAAGCCAGGCACTTTCTGCTGGAAACCTCCAGCCTCTGCTGTGCCCTGGCCAGGTACAGGGGCTTTACCATCCTTCTGACACTCTCTGCAGTCGATTAGCCACTCTGCTGTCTCCTTTTCCAAACAGATCATCTGTGATATCTAATGAATGACTCCAGCAATTAATTGCAGGGGTAAGTCCACTCCTAATTAGGAACAGATTTAGGGAACGAGCACTAGGAGAGATCTTTGGCTGTTGGTTGAGCATGGACTGGGGATTACAGTCTGTGGGGCTGTTTAATTCATAATAGAGGAGTTGGTTAAGGCGCACTGGAGGAAGCCGGCTCAGTGTGAGGGCGAGTCGTGGAGCTGGAGATGCTGCTGTGGTTTGTGTTGGTGGCACTAGCCAAGGAGCCAAGCTGGATCCAGCCAGGCTGGGAGTCCCTTTGCTGCCAGAAGAGAAGGTGTGAAGGTGGCTGGGGGCTGCGGGGTGCCTGGCTGGGCAGGTCCGGGTCCCTGGGGGAAGTGGAGCAAGGCTCCCCGGCACCTGGGTGTGAGGATTTTGCCAGCTGCTTTTCAGACTCCCCAAATGTGCTCCAGTGTCTGCATTTTCTTTTCAGACTGGTACCTGGGGGGGGTGGGTGGGGTGTTAATAGGTCTGTCCCTTTCAGATGTGTGGGTGCTCCAGGCTGGGGTGCTGGTGACCTGCCTGTCCCCTCAGGTGGCAGCTTCTCCTCTGCAGCTCATGCTGCTGCTCCTGGCTCACCCTAATAAATCCCAGGGAAGGGAGGGGACTTGCTGCGTCCAGCTCCTTCCCTACTCCCTGGCTGCTCTTACGCTGCATCTCTGGAGCCTGTCCTCAGCAGAGCTGTGCCCAGTAATGCTGGAGCCAGGTCTTGCTGCTATGGTGGGCTGGTTTTTATATCATGCTGTGCCCAGGGCTGGCTCCCCTTTGCTGGAGACCCCCGATGACCCATGCTGGAGCTGGGTGCAGGGGAATGAGGCCCTTGTCCTTGAGGGTCTCCTGCGCTTAGAGCAAAACCAAGCGAGTTCCCTGCTTGGAGGCAATAGTGTGATGCCAGAGATGATGCTCGTCCTCCGAGGGCAGTCAGTTCAGGGCAGATGATGCTAAGAGACAGCTGGGGGGAAAAAAAGAAAACAAACAAACAAACAAAAAAAACCAAACCAAAACCACCCCAAACAAACACCCCTGAGAAGAAACAGCCGGAGACTGGGCAAGTTTCCGTTAGCGCTGCAGAATGATCAGTCACTGGAAAATCTTAGTGGGGAGCAAGAGGGAAGGAACCCGCTTCTGCTTTCTGATAGCGGTTCCTGCCATGGCCCCGGAGCAGAGGGTGTGTGAGGGAGCGAGTTAGTCATCGCGGGCAGATGGTGCTGCCTGCACCATGGGCCCCTCCAGCCGCCGCGGAGCCCTTTCCCTTTAAAGGCATTGCCTGAATTACGCTACCGGCGAGGCTGTGCTTCGCCTGGCTCCAGTTGCCCAACGCTGCTGCGGTGCTGTTCGTCAGCTGATAAGGAATGACAAAAAGCATCTGATCTGTCCAAAAAGCTAGACACTGATCTCCTGGGCTGCTGGAGGGAGTCATCTCAGTCCTGCGGCGGCTTTGTCTCCTTTTGGTTTCCTCTAGGATTGGGGTTGAAAGCCACGTTCCCAATCCCTGTGCAGGTCAGCTGGGGGAGGAAAAGGCTGCTCGTCGGGGCTGCGGGCAGGGATGGAAGCAGGAGGGCAGGACAAATGGGAGGAAGGAAATTAGTCAGAGGGGGACCAGGGCGAAGGATAAGTGATGGGGCCATGAGCCCAGAAGGGCTGGAGGACTCAAGCCTTCCCAGCCCCTCCTCGGTGGCACACAGGCATCTTTGCCTCCTCTCCCTGCTGCAGACATCTCCTTGCCTTGTTTCCTCCTGCGGATGGATTTGCACGGGCAGAGTTGAGCCCACGCCTGCCACTGTGGTGGACCCGAGGGATGGCATCAGTCCTTTTCCTCCTCCCCGTCTGCTCGCGGTGTTGCCCACGGCTAATGACTGAGAGTCTGTTCTTCAGACCCAATGCCTGGGTGACGGTATCTGCAGCCAATTTCCAGCTCGGCAGAGCAGAACAATTTCTGTTGAGCTCAGTAAAGAGCGCAAAGGCTACGCTCCCCAAAGGTTACACTCCCGTGCAGACAATTGCAGGCGCTTGGCTCACGTCTTCCTCTGCAAACCATGGGCTTAATGTATTTACAAATATGCGTACAAAGCTCCACGGCTGCCAGACCACACAGCACACAGCCCTGGCAACTGCTCCACTAGTCAGCTGAGTACAAAAGCGTCCTGGCCACAGGCTTGCGTCCCTGCCTCTGAGCACCTGGCCTGGGTATAGACACCCTTAAACATCAATACACAGCATCCCAGTCCTGCAGAGATGTACACAGCTTCATCCCTTGTCCTGTCTGCTGCAATATCCCCTTGGCCGGGGTGCAGCCATGTGCTCGGGCGTAGGGAGGGATGCTCACTCACCTTCCTGCCTACACACCCTGTTGGCTTCCCTTCCCCAAAGCAAGCGTTGGGTTTTGTTTTTTTTTCTCTGGGAGCTCTGCTCCAGGCAAATACATACACATCCTTTATGTATGTGATGTGTCATGCATGACCTGGGTTCACCATGAGCTGCCAGGGACACTGCTGGCTGGTGAGGCCAGCCCAGCCCTTGGCCTCTGTTAGCTAATTGCTCTTCGGGAGCCTGGGATGTGCCAGCCTTTGGGCCTCCCAGCATCACTCAGGGTGCTTTATCACTGCCTGTCATGTCCTACATGGAGCAAACTGGGGCTGGCAGAGAAAAAAGGGAAGGAAGAAAACATATTGGTGCCACTGGAAATTAAGGGCAGGTTCACACGTCACAGCTGAGGAGTGGATCAGCCGTCTCAGCAGTCAGCGGGGAAATAAGTTGCTGGCGTCACCGCTGATGTGAGACACATGCACGTCTTGCAGAGAGATACATCTGTGCCATATTTGCAGCACAAGCTATTCCGGCTCGTGTATTCATATTAGGCACTGCAGTGTTGTTTGTGGGCATTCAGGATTTGAGGTAATTCCACTGCACCCTGCCCTCTGTCCCGAGGCAGGCTGCATTGCAGGGTCTCACCCTTAGCAGAAAGTGTTGGTGGCCGGGAGGTTGGGTCTGGTTTGGGGGGAGCAGAGCCTTCAGCATGCTCATGGCTTTGGGGACCCCGGTGTTATGGCTGGGGTGTCACCCCAGCCACGCTGCTCACTCACACGCGTGCCTGAGGATGGAGCTTAGCATCAGGTGAGGATGGCTGGTCAAGATCCAGGAGAGGCGTTTAGAGCCTGACCATCGCCGGTGCCGTGTGTCAGGGCAGTCCCTTACACAACAGGTGGGTGGGAGGCCCCCGTCACCTTTCCAAACGAGGCAGGGATCTGTCTTTCCAAGTCTGGTGTGCCTGGATGCTGAGCCAGGGCTTGGTGTCTGACAGGCTGTGGAGAAAAGTTCTGCTCTCAGCTTGGTGGGGATGCACAAGACAGGGCGAGGGAAGGTGCCCTCACCCGTACAGTGGCTGTCACCCAGATATCCAGTTCCCCAAGCACGCCCCATCGAGTGTCCCATACCTTGGCTGCTTTCCATTTAATCTCCATCCTTTCACCCAGTGCATCAGAGATGGTCATGGCTCCAGCCAGCCCTGGCCCTGCTGCTGGCTCTCCTTTCTTCAGTGATCTGCAGATGCCGTGAGCTTCATCCCTCCCTGTCATGACTCATTTCTTTCTCACTGAGGCTTTAATTTTTAAAGAGGCACTCTTAGGCGCAGAGGTTTTAATACCTGCAGAGGCTCCCAGCAGGTGCCATTGAGCTTTTCCAGTCAGTGTGGATGGGGGTATGGGAGGAGAGGTGGCTGGGGCCGGTGGCCCTGAGCAGCACTCCAGTCACACCCAGGACCACACTGGAACAGATACAGGGCAGATGGAGACCAGGCTTGGAGCTGGGAAGGGGGGTCCCACGCTGCCTGCAGGATTGTCCCTCTGCTCAGCCCGCGGAGGAAGGAGGCAGAGAGGATGAGGATGTCCCCGCTGCTGCAAAGTGCCTGGGATGGCTGGGAAGCACTAGCTGACAGCTGCGAGGGAAAGAGAAAACATTTTGGCCTCGGGAGGGTTCCCCTGCTCCTACCACACACGGAGGTTCCTGATAAGCCACAGCCTCCCACGCTGGCTTCGGTCAGCTCCGGGGATGGAGCAGTTTGTGGAGGTTGGGGAATGGCTCCAGCTGCACCAACAGCCTTGACCTCCCTTGGCTCCAGCTCTGCTGATGCTCTCCCGGGGGGGCGGGGGGGAGACGAAGCTGCCTTCGGGCAAGCGTTTGCTCCCTACCGGGAAGACAACGGCTTTGCTGTCCCCATCGAGGGTGAGGGTGAGGTTGGCTGGAGGGCTGGTTCCCTGTTCCCTTCCCACCAGGGTGAGCAGGAGCAGGAGCAGGAGGTGAGGGAGGGGGCAAGGTGCAGCAAGCCCGGTACCTGGGCCTGTTTGCTCCTCTTTGGATAGCGGAGCTGCTGTTTGGATAGCGATAGGAAGGGTTGCCAGCTGGTGTTTGCTCTGCCTGTTGGCTTTGTGAATGTCAGGGTGCGAGGTGCAGCGAGGTTATCCTGCTCCCCGGGCTGCAGCGGCAGCCGCAGTCTCTCCTGCACCAGGATGCTGCCCACTGGGAGCTGGGAGAAGAATTTGCGGGATGCAGCGTGCCCGCATGACTTGGCCGGTCACAGGTCACCCCCTTCCCGCAGCACCAGCGCGGAGGCAGGTTGTGCCCGAGCCCCTGGACCATCACCCGCAGCAGAGAGCCCATGCACGGGGCTGTTCACGGGGAAGCAGGAGCCCGTACGACACTTGGGCTGTAAAGCACAGCCCCAGCAAGGAGCCGGCATGCTCCCAGCAGGGACCATTTCCAGCCCCACCTGTAGGGTTTGTTGGGGTTTTCCCAGTAAATATTTGCACTCTGTGTTTCCTGAGGAATTGACGGTGCCTGTCTCAGACATGGCACCTGGCAGAGATAGGTCACCATCACCAAGGCACATTTGCACCCTCCAGAGCAAACCCAAAACTGCCCATCCCTGGCACCCAGGGACCCTCCAGAGCTGTTTTGGCCGTGGGTGTGGGCATGTACTCCTCGAGAAAAGTTTCTCCTCCGTTTATGTGATTAATTCCTCCCTCCCACCACGGACGCCCGCAATCACATCTATATCCGTGGCTCCCCACTCCTCCTCGGCTGTAAAATATTTATAACCCCCTACATTAGGGCCCTTCTTCTTTCTCCTCGCCTTTTTTCTTCTTTTATGCCTTCCACCCGGGCTCCCCAGCTCTGCTGAGCCATGCCGCACCAGGAACCGCTTCATTTTAATATAACTCAGTGAGCGGAGAAGCTGTGAGGAATAATTTAGATTTTGCTCAGGGAATGCAATGCTTTTTTTAATTGCAGTCATCCGCATCTTCTTAGCAATGTATTATTGATGGTTATTATTCAAATAAAATAGTCGTTTCTTTTTGTTTTCCCGTGGACGCAGTTGCCAGTGTTTATGGTTTTCTCTTCTCCCTCTTTCTCCATTTCGGGAAGAGGTCACCTTTTCATCTTCTACCTTTTCAGTCCGCCTTTGCTGCCTCTCTCCCCATCACGGTGGGTGTTTGCATGGGCCGAGCTCACCGCAGCTTTGCCCTGTGGCATTGACACCAGCAAAATACCAGCAATGCCCCTTAATTATGTTGCTCGGGGGCCCAGCAAGCAGCTTTAATGTAGGGTTAGGGGAGGCTTAGCCTTTTTGGTAACAGTATGCTGGAGCCTGACTTTGTGCAGTGAAGCCCGTGGGAGCAGAGGAGGTGAATGTCTGCAGGCTCAGGGTGGCTTTGCTGGGGCAATGCCAACCCTGCCCGGGCTCCACATGTGGCATGGTGAGCTGTGGCAGCTCTCCCTGGGCTTCCACTGGTGCTTTGGGCTCAAAAAGCAGGTTTTGGGGAGCAGCAGGGTGAGCTGGGCTACTTCTGACCCCACAGCATTACGAAGGGGCAGCAAGAGGGCATGAAATGCCCCATCCTGGTCCCCAGAAAGGGACCAGCTGGGGTTAACCGTGCCTTTGCTGTGCTGTCCCCAGCCCTGCCGTGTCCTGGTACCCTACATGGGCTCTGCAGCATCGCCACACTGGGTACCGCAGCATCCAGGCTGGGACCAACAGCATCTCCAGCCCCAGGGAAGAGACCTCCAGCACCAGCCTGGCTTTTTCCCCCGTTTCTGGAAAGAAGGCACCAAAGTAGGACTCAGGAGCCTGGGTGCTCCTCCGCCTCCCTGGCTCCGGGACTGACAGCTTGCGAGTGATGGGAGAGCGGCTCTCCCGCGCTGTCACTTCTCTCTCTTCTCTTTCAGCACTACCCACCGCGTTGTCACTCCCAGCAGCAGGGACTTTCCTCAGTCCCACTAAGGTCCCGGAGGTGTTACCGTGATGCAAACACCGAGTACAAGGTTTCTCCTTGATGTGAGGAATGAAATGAGGTCAGAACTGGAGGAAAAAATGTTCATTTTGAGATGGAGCTGAGGATCTAGCTATTTCCCTCTGACTCCCTTGGGAGGGGTCTAGGGGGTCCCACAGATCTCAAGGTGGTGGTGGTGGGGTGGCATTTGCATTGCCCTAACCACAGGGTGCCCTGGTGGGGTGCTCCATGGAGAAGGAAGGAGCTCCACTGTGCCAGCAGCCCTGGCGAGGCTTCATCGCATCCCTGCGGCACGGCATCCCCCCTCACCCTGCCCACGGGTGCTTGGGAAGAAGCAGCTCAGAGGCTCTTCCTCAGCTGTTGCAAATATTAGGGGTTTAATAACAGGCACTAATAGATTTAGAGCCTGTCGTGGCTCCAGCTCCAAATGGGAACGTGTAGGGGTGGGGAAAGGAAAAGCACCGTCACTCACAGGGCTCCCAGGGAAAACACAGCGTGTCTGTCAGCTCACAGGCAGTTCAGTGACGAATTCCTTAGGTGAGTGAACAATTTTGTCTCCTAATTACATTCATAAAGCAAAACTGGGCCCAAATCCCTCCTGTTCTGTTTTGCTTTTTATTTCCAGTTCCCGTCCCTCAATAAAGTAGCTGCTTAATTAGAAATTAACAGGCCTGTTAGAGTAATTGAGAGCAGAAACAGTTTAGGAGAGGTTTATTAGCAATAGCATGGCAGGACAGCTCTGGGATTTTTTCTGGGGCTGCAAAGCCATGGGGAGCTGCCCCGGAGCAAGGGGAAGCCCAGGGCCAAGTGAGGCAAAGCAGGCGAAAGGTGGAGAGGGGAACTGGTGTGGCCACGATGGGACCCTTCCCACCAGCAGCACCCAGGCTGCTCTCCTTGCTCTGGATGCCTCGCAAACAGGCATCCGTGGGCGCTGAAGCTCAGCAGAGCTCAGGGCTGAGCAGAGAGAGAAAAAGGGAAGGAGAGACAGGAAAAAAAAAAATCCCCAAACTTCTTTTGCACCGGCCCCGTACAGCTGCGGGCATCACCTGGGAGCGTCTCGGCCAGCCCTGCCTCCCCGCCGGGACTCTGCGGGTCCCCCTGTCCTGCCCCGCGGGAGGGGACCTCAGAGCAGCGGGACCCCCTCCGTCAGCCCCTGGCATTTCCAACAAAGCCTCTCCCGCGGCAGCCATCGGGGGTTTATTTATCCCTGAGCGCTGAAAGTCGAATCGCTGGCGCTCTCCCTCCCTATATTTAGCCCTTGAATGGAGAGAGATTTTACAGACGCCCGACTCTGCCTGGTGCTTAAGAGTCAGTCAGTGTTTCCATTAGAAACCCTGGGGGTCCAATCCTGCTCTCTGCTACCCGGCACCATGACAAAAATCTTCCCTGTTGATTCCAGCAGAGCGACGCTGGATTGATACCCACGGGGATGAGATCAGGATCTGGCCTCGGGTTTTGATGGGTTTGTAACTTGGCTGATACAACTTGGCTGATTCAATTCATTTTGGGCTTAAACTCCACCTACAAGTTCCCAGCCTGGGAGACATTAAAGGCAAATTATTACAAAGTTTCATACTGGTTTTAAAGGGAAATCATCAGTTAAGCCTGATTTTTACAGAAGAACCCAGTGGACTGATCTTTTCTATTTTGGGGTTATTTATTTTATGTTGCTGCTGGTCTCTTTTAGGCCAGACACTGCTCAGGCCAGACACTGCTCTCTGCTTTGCGTACAGAGCACCCGGCAGAAAAGCATTTGGAAAAGAAAAGAGGTACCAAAATACGGATAACAGCTGAGGTTCCCATCACAGCGGGGGTCCCCACAGGGTTTAGGTCCCTGATCGTGGCCTCCGATGCTGCTGGTCACTGTGGGAGTCTTTGCTCCTTTTCCAAAGCAGCTGAAAGATGCTTCCTGGGATAGGATGGGGTTCCCGCTCCTCTCCTGGCACAGCCCTGCCTGGGTGCAGCAGGCATCGAGGGCGAAATGTCAGCAAAGAGGGGAGAGCAGTGAGGAGCACCGGTCCGTGCATCCCTCCCTCGGATCCTGACCACATCCCGGCCCTGAAAGCTGATGTGCTCCCCGCAGCTGTGTGCCCGGCACGGAGCTGGCCCCGCACACGTGGCCGGAGCTGGTTCTGGGCGAACATAAGGGAACAAATGAATATCTAGCCATCACCCAAGGCGACCGAGGAGGCCAAAGGCACAGGGACAAAGCAGTGGAGCAGAGACTTGCCAGCGGGATCCAGCATCTCCCTCAGAGCTCGCCTGTGAGCGCCTGCCAAGAGCCAAATGAGAAGCAGCCTGTCCCCGCTGCCACCCCCGTGGCTGCAGCAGCAGGAGCCCCAGCTAATCCTGGGACGTCCCTTCCTGCAGCTCGGGGCTGCCCACGTGGGAGACAAGCGGGGAGCTTTGCTGGGCCAAGGCTTGATCCCTGCTCCCTCCTCTTCTGGGTGCAGGAGTGCAGAGCATCATCGGTCCCCTCGGCAGAGCAGTGTGGGGACACCCCCATCACCTCTCCAGGGGTGGCAAAGCCTGACATCTCCCAGCAGCAGGACGGGGAAAGCAGGTGGCCCTGTGACGAATGGGATGGAGCTGGAGGGGTGGCACCAGCAAGCAGAGCAGAAGCACGACCCTGGGCAGCAGGGGCACACGAAGGCGTCTTGAGGTTTACATCAGCATCAGCCACCCCAAAATACTCCACAAGGGAAATTTTCACTTGCTCTGCCCCACTTTGCCGCGGTGTGTGGGGACACGTTGGTGTGAGCAGGGTCCGGCTGCTCGCTCAGAGGCGATGGTCCTGCTCCCGCTCCCGCCAGGCTTTTGACTTTTCCTCCATGTGCTTTTCCTTAAATGTAAAATAGAAGGGGCTTTCAGCCTCAGTGTTTATGGTTGCTCTCGCTGTAATGGAAACACACCAGGCAGGAGCTGCTAAGTACCAGCTCTGTAATTGCAGGCTGCCACTGGATGGGAAGCACATTTTTCAAACGGATTTTGGCTAGTTCCTTCACCGGCAAGTGCCCGGGCTGTAAAATCTTCCTTTCCTCATTTCAGCCGAAGTCCAAGGACGCTGCAAATTCTCGGCATTTCTGAGAGCCGAATTGCCCTGTTAACAACAGGTTCCCTGAGGCAGGAAGGCTAATTTCCTTTCAGGAGTCCAAATCCAGATGGTCAGAGATTCCTTCCAAGCTCAGAAAACCTGTTTTAAAAGGCCGTTATGTCTCAATAGCAGTTTTGCATCCCAGCCCACTGGAAGCCCTGTCTGCCGTCTGCACCGCCATCTATTTTTCAAGCTGGTCGGCAGTCACTGAGACCCGATGTGGTCAGTGCCGTCTGCTTTTTATTTTGGTGGAGGGGGAGCTGGGCACCAGCTAAAAGCCGTGTGTTTATTCCCACTTTCTGTAGTGGGCAAGCTGTGGAGCCAAGCAATGGAAGATGCCTGAGCTTGCTTTTTGAGATACGAGGTTTGCTCTTGCCATGAGACTCTCCAGCCCTGAAGTCTTCTGGGTTAAGAAGGAATAACCCCGTCTAACTCCCCAGGAAGATGCCAGAGGACCCCACCACTGAAGGTCAGCAAGGAGTTACCAGCCCAGGCCCCTTTCCCCGCCTCTGCTGCAAAGCACAGGAGCAGGTTGATGCCTTCTGTGCTGCAAACTGCTGAAAGGACGCACAGACTTTATTACGTCCAACACCGGCAGCTCTGCAGTCATTCACTTGACTTCAAATAACTTCCCCGGGCACCAAAACACCTCCTGCACCAAAACTGCCCTGCGACCAGCTCACCCGAGCGGGCAGGTCCGCTCCCTGGGAGCCAAATGGAAGAGATTTTACCAGCACACGTTTTGGATAGCGGCTTCGCAAGCCCGGGGAGGAGGCGAAGGGCCCAAAGTGTTGGCTGGGGGCTCTGCGGCAGGGCTTGGCTCTCCCAGCGTAACCCACCTCCTGCAGCACCACCACTTGCCCTGGGACTGCTCAGGAATGCAGAATTATTGAGGTGCAGGCCCTCAAGGAGGGGGGAAAAAACGTTACAAACACTAATTAGGGCTTGTGCGCGTACAGATGTTCCACTGGTTTAACTTGAACCGGATTGCGTGCCCAAACGTGGGGATACAGACAGGATTAGCGCTGATTTAAGGTTGCCTACACCCAGCGTCGCTGCACCGATGCCACGCTGCGCTTGCAGTACAACCGCAGTGTTTCACACGCTTCGGGCACGTTTCAATGAAGTTTTTTCTCCTTCTTGATCCTGCATCAGGGGGAGGGTTGGACCTGCCCGGGTGGAGGGGCAGTTATTTATGCTCAACCCTCTGCAGCTCACCGAGTACGTGTGCCCCTCCCAAGGGATGCTGTCATCCAAGGGGATGGTCGGTCGCTCTCAGAGGGTGTCAGAGGACTGTGCCCCACGGTTTGCAGGGCCGGGGCACACCCCAATGCGCACATGCCAGCCCCTGGTGATCAACCACAGCGCCCATGAGGAACCCCGAAACCACAGGACCTATGAGGAATCCCAATTTTGCCACCGTTCACGGTGCTCTGCAGATCTGCCTTCCCCATTGCCACAGTGGGGAGGGCTTTGTGCATGAGGAAACCCCCACTTCCTGGGGTACCCACGCTGCCCTGGGCGGGGGTCGCCACTGCTTGGAGGTGCAAACACCTCACTGCCATAGGGAGGTACCCACCGCAGTGCCATGGGGAGGGTCCCACGGTGCCCAGGGGGTTACACACTGTGGTGCTGTGGGGAGGGTCCCACTCTGGCTGAAGAGTGGGTGCACCACACTGGCTAGGGGGTCCTCGTGCTGCCCGGGGGGGTCCCCACACTGCCTGGGGGTGCTCACACCACCCTGCCCCAGGCACCCCTGTGCTGCCAGGGTGTCTCCATGCTGCCCAGGGGTGTATGCACGGTCCTGCTCGGGGGGTTCCCACACTGCCTGGGGGTCCACACACGGTGCTGCCCGAGGGGGTGCACACCGTCCAGGGGTGTCCCCACGCTGCCCGGGGGTGCACACAGGGTGCTGCCCGGTGGGTCCCCGGGGTGCAAACACAATGGTGCCCGGGGGGGGTTTCCACACTGCCTGGGGGTACACACACGGTGTTGCCGGGGGTGTCTGCACACTGCCTGGGGGTGCACACACCGCCCTTCCCGGAGGGGTGTCCCCGTGCTGCCCGGGGGTGCACACACGGTGCTGGCCGGGGGGGTGTCCCCACATTGCCCGGGGGTACACGCACCGCCCTGCCCGAGGGACCCTGCGCTATCTGGGGGTGCACGCACGATTCTGCCCGGGGGGGGTGTACGGAACCCGCCCGCTCCCTCCCGTCCCCCTTAAGCAGCCGACGGGGCGGGCCGCCACCTTAAGAGAGCCCCTCCCCCGGCGGGCTGGGGCGAGCCCTCCTCGGCTCGACTCGCCACGGCACGGGTTGCCATGACAAGCATTTTCTCCCGCTAGCTCCGGGACCGCTCCTCCGCCACCGCCGCCTTTCCCCCACCCCCCCGCCCCCCCATCCCATGGCCAGCCGTAAGGGCTTCGTCG